>BMAV01028224.1:38047-95541 GCA_019973955.1 Trichonephila inaurata madagascariensis
ACATCATCAAGAATCAATATTTCACAATACGATTTACGAAAAATATTCATCATTTTGTTACAATCTAAGGATTAAAGGTAATTATATTTACATCTAAGTACACATGTAAAAGTAAATAAGAGATATTTCAAATATTGGAGAGCAAAATATATTGCTTAAAGCATTTATAAATATCGAAGAATTCACTTCAAAATTGTCCTGTACACAAGGCATTCCTTAACACTACTTCCAGAATGAAGAATCCTTCTTACTGGGTCCTGAACTGCAATCCTCATAAACCGACTGAGAAAATATGGAAAGAACAAACGTCTCACAGGATCGATTACCCTCCCAAAGGACTCAAGCATTCGAGTAAAGCAAACCACCGTAAATCTAACGTCAAATTTACTGGGAAGATGGAAACGATATCTTCTGGCATGAGAGATTATACCAACATTCAACCCGTGGTAAGTAACCGAACTTTTTTAAAAATGCGGTGAAAATCGCTTAACACAAAACAGAGGTGTCAGAAGTATTTTTTCGCGTTAAAGGTTACGGCAAAAAAAACATATATTTAACAAAATTAAGTTTAATAGAGTACATTTTATATATTTACGTAGATATGTATGTATGCATGTTGATAAGGTTATAGATGGTGCTGTTTCAACCACGGCATTGTGTAAGTGTATACCCGGGATGCAGGGATAAACTTACACAATGAGAGAGTTTGATTGATTGAATATTAACGTCGCACTGTTCAGCTACACGAGGGCTTTTGGCGACGGACCACGTCATTTTGAACCATTGTCAAGTGACGTGGACGACACCTGAGCTTGCACCCTCCTCTCCTAACTACCACACCACACCAACGGGAGGACGTTTCAGCTCTCGACAGATTTAACGTGCATCGCTGCCCTACACGGCGGGTCTTTAGTGGTACTGGGCTCGAACTCGTGACAAGGCATGCCACGATCCGATACCTACACCACTCGGCTACAGCGGCCACTACACAATGAGAGAGAGAGAGTTTGAGTAGTGTTTGTGAGGTGTTATAAGATATGAGGAATTCACAATGTGTAAAGCGTAAGATATACGAGTAGTTAATAATGAATAAGGAGTGCGTGCGTGCGTGAATAATGTTATTTGTTATTAGAGAGTGGTAGTTAATTGTAGTTAGTAACGCGCCGTCAGTACAAATGTATTTAATAAAAATCAATGAAACAAAAACATACACGAGAACTTAATGAAATTTAACAGAAAATTTTCAAGAGTTTTTTTGGAAAACAAAACATTTATTAAGTTTTTGGGGAAATCAATATAATATTTTTCTTTGCGTTGTCTTTTTTACCATCAAATTGTTCGACGATTTAGTTATTCATTTAAGGTATCCGACTACGTTCGGAACCGTGATTTTGCAATAGCGTATAAATGGATAATATTTATGATATTTAGTGTCACTTAGATTAGAAAATGTATATAAAATTGTTTTAAGAATATCATTATAATAAAAAATTATTTACATACAATATTTTGACAAAAAATGAACATAGAATGACCAATTTTCAAAATATGCTCCTTTTGTGAAAAATGCTTCTATTATAATAATATTTTGCCTCTATATAGCTGAGATCTCTGTACAGGAGGCTCAACTAGAGGCCCACGGAAATATATAACTTAGAAGTGGGTTTATCCATGTTTTACGACAGCAGAGGAGTGAGGAAATTTTTAAGAAAAACGCCGATAATTATTTCAAATGGTTATAACTCTGAAAATTCAATATTGAATTTTTTAAAATTCATAGTTGAATACTCTGTACAGGGTTCTGAGCTATATACAGGCAAAATATTATTATAATATAGAAGCATTTTCTAAACGACTGAAAAAAAGCTTATTAAGTTAATTTTTTGCCGAAATACAAATATTTAAATATTTTTAATCCAAATGTTCTTAAAAACAATTTTATGGCTATTGAAAAATCTAGAGATACTAAATATCATACTACGGTTCCGAACGTAATCAGGCTAAATATTAATAATGTGTCTCTAAATACCTGCACATACTTTTTAAGCGTGTTTCCTTTTATTTGGGATCATGTGGGAACAGGATGTGCATTATTCATTTCATTTTCGCCTTCGAAATCTGTATCAATGGTTATTTTTGATATTGAACAAACTTTAAAATGTGTTCGTCTGCCAAAATTGGGGCTGTACACACATTATCATCATCTACTACTACGAATTCTTCCGATGAAGCAGTATATATACATAGGACAATCCAATATACAGAAATTTTCTCAAACATTTCATTAAATGTCGGCTCAGTTTTTATAACTTTCCTGTCCCAGAAAGGATATTTGTTCGTGTCAAGCGATTTTTCGTTTCTTGTTAAGAGAAAAAAATGCATGAAAATATATAGCAGTTTGTCGGGACCGTTGTATTATTTCGTGCAAACCCATATTTCGTCTTCAGCGTTTTTTTTTCGCATTAAACCTATTTCACTGTAATTTAATATTACTTTCTTCAGAGCATTGTTATTTAACCCTTTATAAAGTCGTGGAAAGTACACTTATCACCAATTTCATGGAAAGCTATTTTTCCATCTATGGTTAGTGCTGCTAACATTTTGGCTATCACGGCAACTGATTTCTGAATTTTCCAAGTCATAAACGCAAAGGACGATCTGTAAGTAACCTGGCTGCAAAATCTCTTCCAGATTACTAGCGATTGACTGAAGTTGGTGGCATATGCCAATTTTACGAAAAACATAGACGTTGCCGTGCCCACTAGGTGTCTTCTGAAATTTCGAGGAAAATCATATGTATAAAGTCTTAAACATTGAGTACGGAATATATCTAAGTTATAATTCCTTTCGTATTCCTTTAAGTACAAATTTCGCATCAGCGAAACTCAAGTGCCTCCCTCTGGGGAAGAAACTGGGTGTCAAAATTACTTGCGGCAATTAGTATCGCCTATATGGTGCCGCACTAAAAAGGGATACCAACTCCTGGGAAGTGCACTAGGTCTGCAAAGGTAGAAATACCAATACGCAGCCCCATTAGAGAGAAAAAATAATTCCTTTTGTATATTTTAATATTTACAAATTGTTTTATAAATATATATAAGTGTATAAGTATGTAAAATGGTGCTAAAAACTAAATTAACTTCAGTTAATAAACTAAAAATTAATTTCTTTTTATAAATCAATCTCATTGATAGAAATATTAACACATAACATTACCAGGAAAAAAGTGACCCTGTGTGATTGATTGATTGATTGAATATTAACGTCGCACTGTTAAGCTACACGAGGGCTTTTGGCGACGGACCACGTCATTACGGAACCATGATTAAAGTGACGTGGACGACACCTGAGCTGGCACCCCCTCTCTAACTACCACGCCACACCAACTTGGGGAGGACGTTTCGGCTCTCGACGTTGTGTGCATCGCTGGCCTACACGGCGGGTCTTTGGTGGTGCACTGGAGAACTCGTGACGAAGGCAAGCCACGATCCGGTTCCTAACACCGCGGCTACCGCGGCCCGGAAGCCCTGTGTGTGAGAAGAAATGGAAGGTAATAATATGGGGACATTAGTTTTAAAACGCAGTATAATGCACAGTTGGTTAAACATATAAAAATTAAACAGAAACAATGTCAAAATTACCCGTCTGAGGCCAGGAAATCACAGACGGGGAATATAACGAGTTCCAGCGTCTTGATCGCTTAAGTTCAAAGAGACTGGCACTGTTTTATGAGAATGAATCAGAACAGATTGCAGCGCCATCTATTGGTTTAGTTGTTAATTAAAACGATCTATAACAACTCTCTATCTATAAATGGTTAAAAATAAAAGCTAAACTAAAAACTACTTAAGAAAACCATTCTATTTTAATAAAGAATTCGAAAGCTTATTATAGATTCAGTAAATATATTTAAGTTTGTATTTACAATCGTATTTATATCGTGCTTCTAATTAATAATAATATGTTAGTCACAAATAGTACACCTGAATTGATAACTTAAAAAAAATTTTAAGTGGTGAAACATTTTTAGTTTAAAAACTTTAAGGATTTTAAGGAATAAATTTTTATATTCTAAGACTGAAGAATCTCTTCTAAACGCTTTTTATTTTATTATTATACCAATAAATTGATATACTGCAAAAAAAAAGAAGCATTCGAATCTTCCCTTTTACTTCTTTTCAATTAGTTTATCGTATTATTGAGTTTTTTCATAAAATAAAGCATTATTAAATTGAGGAGTAAAAAAATATTTGATTTGGTTGTAAATAAATTTTCTTTAAAAAATACATGAAAATTAATTATGCTTTGATAGGGACATAATAAATAATGACAACATCAAAAGAGTTCATTTGAAAAGATAGGAATTATTTGCTTAAAATCAAAATTCGTCGAATAAAAGAATGCTCATTAAGCTCCTTAATTTAGATAAAATTGAATTCCATGCCTCTTTTGTATTTGCTTTCTATGAGTACCAGATACAATGCTTTTTGAAACAAAATGAATGCTTACCCCATATATATGATAAAAAAAACTCTTGGCATAATTAATTCTATTTCGTATAAACAATTTCTTTTATTGTACAGAATTCATTTCATGATAATGAAATTAAACGTTGCGAACCTAATTAACGATATTAGTTGTGGATGTTTATACAGTAAATAAAATAGTAAAAAATTCATCAAGATGCATACATTATTTTTCTTCGCGTAAATGTATTTAATATTATTTACGAGACTGCGAGAAAAATAATTATAGTTTCAGGGAAAATATTTTCATTTTATTTCATTAATTAGTTTCTGTGTGAGTTCAATAACTAAACAAATATTTGCAAAATTAGTAAATTCGAAAAACAGAAACAATAATTGCAAAATCGTCATCTGATATTATTACTTCGCAGTTAAATAAACGCTTCAGAAACAAATTATTATCACAAAAAAATTAGGTTACTATCTAATACGAATTTTGGGTAATTCGCAGTAATTTTTAATAAACAAGCAATGCGAAATGATCTTGTGGGGGATCATGTACAAATTATAGGCATTGTAAAAGCTTTTTAGATAAATAATTCTGACAAATTAAAAAATACATTTAATTATTAATATTTAATTACAACTAATAAACAAAATGGAGACAGTTAACAAACTGGAAAGTAATTTTAATTGGAAAGTAAATCATTAGGACACACACACAATATTTTTATTTCTTTAATTTCTAAACATTGTAAAAATTCAATTTAGGGGATGTACTAATTACAATATTTACTTCGCTTAGAGCAGCGATACTCAACCTGCGGGCCGCATGTGGCCCACCGAGAGGGGTCCATTGGTCTGAGAAATTTATTTAAGAACATTGTACTAAAAATTTGGTGGAAAATTCTTTGTCAAGAAATCAAATATATAAACTTTGCTTTTTTCTGTCTGTGTCACACAGGTACGAATTGATATTCTTTTTCTATTTGGAATGGTTATGGTTAGTGATATCAGACAACAGTGGAGCAGCGATAATTTTTATGGGTGGAACTATTTTTAACTATCTTTCATAATCTTGCAAGCGAAAAATATTCGAAAAAAAATAAATCGTTTCAAGACGACTAGGAGTTTGAATGTTTTGTAGTGAAGAACAAGCATGGAGGATCAATAATTGTTTGATTTATCACGAAAGTGCTGTATTTAAAAAATAGCAATAAACAAGAATCATTCAATGGCGCTTTTCCTCGAAGATCTCTTTCAAGAAGTTTGTTATATTATATTGGTAATCATATGAAACCGTTTATGGATGCGGAAATTATGAAGGAGTGTTTCTTAAGAAATCCGACTACCCTAAAATCATGATTTTTTTCAAAAACAGACACAAATTTTGTTTATGATTTTATTTTATAGACTATCATATTAGCTTAATAAAAGTACCAAGTTTTTTATTTTCCATTCACCAGAACAAAAATTACAAGTGTTTTAGTAAAAGCAGATGCCATAACTTTACACAAGATGTCAAACTTTAAAATGCTTTTTCCTCGAAATGTGTTTTGCGAAAGTTCAAATGGGGACAGCGATTACTCAAAAATTTTGAAAATATTTTGCTACAGAATTTTTTGTGTATGTTCTAATATAACTTGGTAAGAAGTGTTTTGACAGCAAGATTTACCAATCACTGTTTCATTTCAAAATATACATTCCTTTATGTGAATATATAATCACTATCTTCTTAAGAATTTCATATAATCCCACTAAAAGATAAGGTGCTCTATTTTTTGCTTAAAATTAAACCTCCCTTATCCTGAAGGTCATTCAAACATGAATAACAAGTAACACATCAAAATTGAAAATTGAGAATTTTCTCATAAAGAGTTTTTGTACAGAGAGGGCCCAGTTTATGTAATTTTTTGCACATCTTTACCAGTTTTTTCTATTTTAGTATTAATAATTTTTTTTTTTCTGCTTTTAATTTTTGGGATTTTTCCTTAAGGCATATACTAAATAAATCTAAAAATCACAAAAAGTACTTGCATAACACCTATTTTTCAAAAAATTTTGTCGCAAGTAGTCGGATACCTTAAATGCTTCTAATTTGGTGTTAGTGACAAAAATAAAAAATATAAAAAATAATAATTAAAAGAAACAAAACGGGGTTATATATATTTTGACCAATTTACCATTTCCAAATTTCCAAGTATTTATCTTGTTGGTCTTAAAGCATTTCTGCCCCCTTCCCTCCCCCATCTATCACTCATGTTTGCGGCTCTCGTGAAATAACTAGCACGCGTATGCGGCCCGCTGAAACAGCTGACATATGTATGCGGCCCAGCAGAAAAAAAGGTTGATTACCCCTGGCTTAGAGCAAGCGAATTCGGGGTCCTCAACCCTCGGTCCTTGGTGGACCGGTACTGATTCGTGGATAGTGCCGGTCCGCAGAAGGAATATTAAATTATTTCCATTTCATTTACTATGGTGTATTACTCTCGAGCTTCGGGGAATCATTTTATGTCCATGTTAAATCACTTAATTATTAATTTATTAGTGTAACTGCATTTTATTCTGTGTGTGTGAAGCTATGTTTAAATACAATTATAAAATTATTAAATAAAGGAATCTAAAATATAAACAATCAACCTCCCCTCCCTCATTGGGCCGCAGTAAATTTATCAAACTCTCACCTGTCCGTGGCGATAAAGAGTTTAGGGGAGCACAGAATATTATGAGTATTATTATGTTTTTAAAACTGCATGTATTATATTTTATAAACAGGAAGAAATATTTAGAAATTTCAAGAAATGTCACCATTGCAAAAGCATTTAGCCCTTTATCTACCGCATTATGATTTATTGCAGTTTTTTTCATGCAAAATTCTTTTTTGGATCACTACATTGAAAATTAAGAGATATACATAAACAAAATACTTAACTTTGGCAAATTTAGTAAGAGTTAGAGCTAATTAATTAAATTAATTAATTGTAAAATTAATTACATTGTTCACTTAAAATAAATAATCAGATCGTTTTCTAAGGTCTTCATTAACATACAAATAAAATAAGATACTTAAATTTTGACATTAACTATTTTTTCAGGACAAAAATTATAATCTTCGCAATCCTCTAAAAACGCAATTTCTGCTATAAAACTATTCACCTTCCCTGCTAAAATACTCATCGTAGAGCCCGTGCGGCCATATATCTTGGAAGAGTGAGTTTTGAAGAATATATTCCTGCTTAGTATCGTCAGAATATTCTTAAAAATGGTTATTCTACGTAATTTAATTGTGAGTGGTACTTATAAGTACCGTCGGTAGATAAAGGGTTAAATAAGTTAAAAGAAGAAATGTTTTCTTCTTAAATCAGCCCAACAAATTCTATTAAAATTATGCAGGGTTCCTATTAGAAAAAAAGTTCTGTCTCTCCCACTTTAACCAGATAAAGGAGATATGTTTATTTCTTTAAATGTGGTTTCTAAACATATCAATGGGGCTATGAGCAATAAATAAATTACAACGCATCAAAACATTCAGGTATCCCAATTAATTTTCTCGTTAATCATTTTATTCTAAAATTAAGAATTATTTGTTTACTTTTTAGTTGGATTCACTATAAAAGCGTGTTTTTTAGTTTTTTTTAACTATAATTTATTTCATTTAACTTTATTCTGCGTTTTTTAAGATGACGGGTTTTGGGAAATCACAAGCAAACGTGCATTTCATACATGATGTTCTTCGCATTATTGTACACAAGTTGTTTCTTATACTGAATTCAGAATGCTCTACAACTTCGTAACTAACTTTAGTTCGGTATCTTTTACCGTTTCCGATATAGGAACGCTAATTCCTCTGTTTGCCAACAAATAGCATTACAACTGATCTCACTCTAGAACATTTCCATTTTATTATATCTAAACACCATGTGTTTACGAAATTACTATCACCATTCTCAAATTAAAGAGGAGGGGAGGCGCATGACTTAAGTGAACACCCGGTATATATTTATAAAAATTCTAAACAGAAAGTTAAATTTCTAAGAGAAAGAAGCACAAGCTAAAACATGCCTATACAAATAATTTCATCCATAAAAGATTTCTAAATTAATCATTATTTATTTTTCTTTTTTTAGGATTATAAAGATAAAGACAATATTTCAAGTCGCTGCTTCAAAGTATCACAAATAGATAAACCCTCATGTTGCTGTGGCTGCTGTGATTGTGGTTGTAATACTGAGACAGTTTAGTCCCTAATGCATAAATATAATTAATTATAACCATTATAACTCATTAAAATATGTAATACATATAATATTTATTATAAACTAATAATACAATAAATCAACAACAATCTGAACTTTGCTGTTTTTATGTCAATAATAATGTGAGTAATAATTAGATGTAATAAATCAGATAGTTATTTTTAGAGAATAAATTTCTTTTTCAAATCAATCAAGGAAATTTCATTGAATATTCGTATGATTAGGTTCATAAACTTTTCATTACCGGCTTAGTTACAAAAATAAAATTTCATTCCATTAATTCAAACTGAATAACACAATTATATCAAACATTAATTTTTATGGAACTTCAGTTTTGCATACATCTATTTCCTTCAGCATGAATATCTTCTATTGTTATAAAACCTTTTCGCACAGTTCAAAGTGCTCTAAAAGGGGAATATGTATTAATTTGTGTGTTTTTATTCTGATTATTTCTACCATTTAAATGCACATTATACAACACATGAACTGTGACGGGCTCACGCGTCTTTTCTGTAACATAACCTCTGGGTTCTTTGACGGCCAAGATTAATGGCAATTTAGAGAAAGTTCTGTTTGGAAAAGATAGGAGTGTAATTTCACGGCCTACCAAAGATTCACGGATTCCTAGCCATTACTACAAGGTGCATACTATTGCACGCGTGCCTAACAGTCTCTCTGAAAGTGATTGAACCGTTGCGTGATTCAAGGTAGGACAAATTATTTGATATCAGAATTTGTAATATTATTAGAATTGAAAGTAGGCGGATAATATAATTATTTAGATAAGTGATCCAAGTTGCGCGATCCGTTATAGCTACGGCTACGCGTGTTTGGTTTATTCTCACTTAATATAAGTTTGTCCAATATAATAGAAATTTAAGTTAAACTCTTAATAAAGTCATATTAAGAATTCTAAAATGTCGATTCATTTCGAGAACCCCACACCTCTCATTCACGCTGACAACCAAAGATATGGTCGCAAAAGATCGATCATATCACAGAACAATCAATATTTCAGTTGTTAAATGAAAGTTATTTTGACAAGCTTATTTCAATATTCGCCAAATCCGTGCTTCTCCAAGGCTATTAGAATGCTAAACTATCAATAAATAAGCATAGAAGCATTAATTTTTGATTAAAATCTTATTTAACCCTTGAGATAAGAGAGTTACATTAACGTCATACCATAAAAGCTGCACGAGGGCTATTGGCGGCATACCTCGTAATTTCGAAGCTTGCTCAAATGAAATGAGTAACTTTAAACCTGGTATCACCTCCCTGAACTTCCCCGCCATACCGATGGAAGGACTTTGAGAATCGAAAGTTTTAACATTACATCGGCCCCTCTACACGGCAGGGTTTTGGTGTCTTTAGGGCTTTGGTGGCATCGACGCGACACTTATAACTCGCTGGTCACGAGCACGAGACCCTTTAGATCAGCGATACTCAACCTGCAGCCTGCGGGCCGCATACGGCTTACTGAGCATTTTTAAGTGGTCCGGGCATGGTCCATTGCTCTGAGAAATTTACGTATTTAAGAACATTGTATTAAAATTTGGTGGAAAACTCTTTGTCAAGAAATCAAATATATAAACTTTGCTTTTTGCTGTCGGTGTCGTATGGGTACGAATTAATATTCTTTTTCTATTTGGAACGGTTATGGTTAGTGATAATAGACAACAGTGGAGTAGCGACAATTTTATCGGTGGGACTAATTTTTAACTATCTTTCATACCTTGCAAGCGAAAAATATTCGAAGAAAATATATCGTTTCAAGACGATTGGGAGGTTGACTATTTTGTAGTGAAAAACAAATATGGATCAGTAATTTTTTTTTTTCGAGTGTTGTATTTAAAAATATCAATAAACAGGAATCACACACATTCAATGACACTTTTTTTTCGAAGATCTCTTTCAAGAGGTGATAAATCGGCTTTTTTAAATAAGATTTGCAACAGCAACAAAGTGTTTTGTCAGTGGTAATATCACAGCGGTAACAAAGACATCCTATGAATTCTGTTATAATATTGATAATTATATGAAACCGTTTACTGATGCAGAAATTGTGAAGGAGTGTTTCTTAAATGCTTCTAATATAGTTTTACTGGCAAAAATAAAAGAAAATATAAAAAAATAGTATTTAAAAAGAGCAAAACGGGAATTATAATATTTTGATCAATTTTCCACATTTTAAATTTCCAATGTTATCTTGGTCCTAAAACATTCCCCTTCAGATTTGACCTTCAGATTTATCAATCACTGTTTTATTTCAAAATATAGTCCTTTATGTGAATATAATCACTATCTTTTTAAGCAATTTCATATAGTCACTAAGATAAGGTGCTCCAGTTTTTGTAAAAATTAAAATATCTCTTATCCTGAAGGTCATTTCAAACATGAATAATAAAGTAACACATTAAAATTGAAAAAATGAGAATTTTCTCATAAAATTTCTTGTACAGAGCGGGCCCCGTTTATGTAATTTTTGGTATATTTTTACCAGTTTTTTTCTTTTTTAGTATTAATAAATTTTTTTTCTGCTTTTAATTTTAGGATTTTTTCCTTAAAATATACTACATAAATCTAAAAAATCACAAAAAAGTCCCCGTATTTCTATTTTTTCAAAAAATAAAGTTGTCGCAAGTAGTCGGATACCTTAAATGCTTCTAATTTAGTGTTAGTGACAAAAATAAAAATATAAAAAATAATAATTAAAGAAAGCAAAACAGGAGAGTTATAATATTTTTACCAATTTACCACATTTCAAATTTCCAATGTTATCTTGGTCTTAAGGCATTTCTGCCCCCCTCCCACCCCCCCCCCCATTTATTCTCATGTTGCGGCCAGCATGAAATAACTAACATATGTATGAGGCCTGCGTAGAATAGTTGACATGTGTTTGCGGCCCAGCAGAAAAAAAGGTTCAGTACCCCTGCTTTAGATATAATGACTTCTGGAAGGTGTCCTTTATGTGCCATTGTAAACTCTGACGTCAAGAACTGCCTCTTCCAAGAATCATGCATCGATTCTTTTTCTTCCGAATGCTCAAAAAGAAAAGAGAACAGATATAATAAAGAAAAAATGATTCTCCCTCTTCTTGTTTAATTGTACCAGAAATCCACACCTCGAGAAAAGGGAAAGTGTGTATCAAATTCCCTTTAATTCGCATGTCAAAGGGCTAAAAGAAACCTAGAAACAAAATAGCGTAAAATCCGGCTTTTAACACGCACTTTTAACACAAAAAATAAGATCGAAATTTAGGGAGGGGGGGATTATATACCGGGCAAAAAAACGATAGCTTTAAAAATAACAAACTAGATGAGCATTAAAAAAAATTAACTTCAACACATGTCGAAAAACTGTTAAAAGTAACATGCCTTATGAACTAAAGGAGTTATAGTCCTAGAAGTATACTATATTTTTTCAAAAGACTGGGAACATAAGACATTGTATACTAACATTTCAGATTTCCTTTTAAAGAAGAGGGTGCGCGTTATACAGCGAATATACCTAAAAATTAAAAAATACAGCTTTAAAGTAAGGCTCGCGTTATACACCGGATTTTACGGTATTTAATTTACCGTAAGATCTGGTGTATAACGCGCACCTAAGCTTTCAAGCTGCAATGTTTAATTTTTAGGTTCATTCACCGTATAACGTGCACCCCTTTTACAAAAATCCGGAAATGTACATGCACAAAGCTCTTATGTTTTGAAGTCATTTATTCCAAAGGTATTATTTCAAGATTTACAAAAAAAAATGGCACACATCTGGAGCTACAACCTTTTCGTAAGGTAATGTCATTTCTTTCTAATAAACTGTATTTCCATCTATATAGAAGTCAAATTGTTCATATAGTCATCTTTTTTTTTAAGCTATAATTTTTATACTCGACATTTAATGCGCACCCGTAAATTTCGATCTTATTTTTTGAGTTAAAAGTGCGTGCTTTTCTTCGGATTATACGGTAAGCTATTGTTCTTTACTGCTACTACTATACACAATTGGAGATCAAAATTTTGTACCATGTTTAAGAAGACGAATCTTAGGTAATCCCAGTTTCCGCGTTGCCAAAACAAGGATTTAAAAGTCTGCCAAAAAGGAAGCATTTCTTTATGATGAACAAAGTTCTAATTCGAAATGTTGATTTCTGCAGAATATTTTTTCTTAAATCTGTGAGCGCACTTCAATTCATGTTTATTTATTCGAATTCGTTGTTCAACTGTAAAAAATAAAAACAATCTGTTAGTTCTAACTAAGAATTTATAAAGCATTAATCTAACCGTGATTTATGAAAATATCAAAAATACTAAATGATAATGAAATATTTTCAATTATTACAAATGCAGTTGATGATACCACTTATAAATATCCATTAGTCAAAAATGACTCATTGCTTTTGTCTCTTTTACTCTGAATTCTTTTCAAAAATAACGAAATATAAAACAGCCTTCTAGTAAAAATCTTCTAAATTAACTCCTTTTAAAAACCCACTATTAATGAGGAACTGACATTTATTCTACTATAGCATGAATTCCAAAAGCCATTTTTTTTATTCAAACTATAGTGCCAACTACAATGCTTAACTAATTTTTCAAGCAAAAAACAGAAATATGTATTGGTATTCGAATTTTACAAAAGCAGAGTGTATATGTTTATTTTTTCTCAGATCCCTGTAATTAAAAATATGAAAATATATTGTTGACCAAATGGGTAGGGAAATTAAATGAATGTTATGAATATAAATCACAAATTGAAGGAATGTTGTAGGAAGCTATTGTGTACAGAATTATTATACTGCAAGACAATTGTTTACTGTTATGTGGTAAAAGAAGTAAAATCTAGAACAATTATTAACAGTTACGTTGTAAAATGTAAAAAAATTGCAGTAAACTATAATAAAGCTGCAAAATATATACATGATATGCATATTTTTAGTCAAATATATTATTAAAATGTTTTAAAAAGTGATTGGTATGACAAACTCTCAGTAAACTGACTTGTTACAACTTCCATGATAGACTCTTAACACCCCTGAAGCCAATAATAAATAGGAATTTAAAAAATATCGAAAAAAATGTCATTTGTATAAATATTAAAATTTATTTTATGGTTCAGATAAATAAGGTAAATTATCAAAGTAAAAAGAACATTCACACAAGGAAAAGTTATGCTATTCGATTATTATGTTATTTTCTCAACATTTAATTCAGAATGCATCGTAAAAAAATTACCTATTAAACACAATTTTCAATATAAACTGTTATGTATCGTACGTCTACTTGAAACATAAGTTTTTTCTAAAATTAAGTACAAAAGAAAACTTAAAACTTATTCGATCAATTCTGGACAAACTTTGAAAACAGTTTAGATAAAAAAGATTTTTGGTGCAAAAAATATCCTTTTAGACCTAATCCGAGATTCAAAAATACCATTTTTTTTTGGTTAATACATGAAATTAAACTGAATTAATGAATTACTTCGAATTCTCTAAATAAATTAATATTAACAACTTTATATAATAAGGCTTCTATTTACAGAATGATTAGTTTTGGATACCTAAAAAGTAGTATTATTCACAACTTCTCACTAAAGTTAACTTAAAGTTCTTATTCTAAAAGCATTTTTTATAAAGAAGCCAAATAACAAGGCAATATAAGTTAAAACTAATGAGAGAGAACTGTGTAAGACAACTTATCATTTATATTTTTTTTTCTATTTGCAGAATTCCATATTCTTTAAAATCCTGGCAACTACTATCACTTTAATCACTACAATCCATACTTTATAAACAACACAACTCTTCTTTCTCATTTTTCTCTATTCCAATTAAAACATCAATAAATTTACATTTAAGCTAACAACGTACAAATGTAGCAATAAAAATTACCAAGAAATCTAATTCTAAAGAAAGCTACTAAAAAGCTCATATTTCGTACCCACTTTCGAAGAAAATTGTATCGAACTAAAATATCGAATGCAGAACAAATATCAGAAACCTTTTAATTCCATTGACAAAAGAAGAATAGAAAATAAATCAAAGAAAAAAAAGGCAGAAGATATTCTGATTCTAAGTAGTGATTTTATTTCGGAAATTAATTACTGGCCCGATGTCTTAGAAGTATTTCTCCGAACTAATTATTATGACTCTGCAGCGAATATTGATCGGGCAAAGGGAAAATTGTAAAACTCTCTGATAAGGAGAATCTTTCCTGCTTTGTTTTTAATTATAATCAGCACGAAGTTTTTGAAAAATCAACGGAGTAATTTGAGTTCCATACTTTCTTAACGAGAAATTCGAGAATTCCGAAATTTTAATGAGCTTTTAATGCATCGTATTCTGAAGAAGGAAGCTATAAGACTTCGGAATTGAAAAATAAGATTCGAGAATTATCCTTCCAAAAAAAAAAGAGAAATAAGAAAAGTCGTTCAGAATGCATACGTTTAAGGCAGCAATTTCGTTCGATTAAAAATGATGATTTTGAGGAAAGCCTTTCGCGGATAATAGTAATTATTCCAGAATTCCATTAATAAATTAAAGGTTTCAGCGTATTGGAAATTAATTTACTTTTCCAAAGTTTAGTAATTATTAAAAAAAAAGAGAGAAAGGATTCTTTTATAAGCGCATGAATTCTTTTAATACGAAAGAAAGGAACTTTATTAAAACAAAATTAAGTTTCAAAATTTTTTTCCAAAACTCTTGGATTACAACTAATTTGTCTCTATTCAGAAACCAATAAAGATAATTTAAAATTTGTATAAAAAAAATAAGACCATTTCAAAAATATTAAAAAGTCCATATTCTTAAAAAATATATATATATAAAAGTTAACTTCCAGCTTACTTATAATTTTTATTTTGAAAATCAAGAACTACATACGCCAGCGTTTCACAAATTGTGGGGCTCGCAATCTAAGGGGAAGAGGTGAAATTCTAGGTGGGGACCAGCATATTGAAAAGTTAGAAATAAAAGATTTTAAAAAAGTTCTTAATTTAATGAAAAGAAGCAAAACTATATATTCTAAACTATAAAAAGAAACATAATACTTATCTTAGTACTTAAAAGTTGTTTAAAATATTCATTAGTTAAAACATTTCTTACTTTATTTACAAAATTTAATACTTATACTGATAATTAGTACGGTTTATAATTAAGGTATCCGACTACCCTAAAATCACGATTTTTTCAAAATTGAGAATTTTTTTTATGATTTTATTTTATAGAGCAATCTTATTATCTTAATAAAAATACCAAATTTTTATTTTCTATTCTATAGAACAAAAACTACACGTCTTTTAGTAAAAGCAGAGGCCATAACTTTACACAAGATGCCAAACTTTAAAATGCGTTTTACTCGAAATGTGGTTTTTTTTTTCGAAAAACTCAAACAGGGACAGTAATTGCTCAAAAGTTTTGAAGAAAAATTTGCTGAAATTTTTTGTGTATATTTGTTATAACAGTGGAAGTGTTTTGATCTTCAGATTTATCAATCACTGTTTTATTTCAAAATTTACAGTCCTTTATGTGAATATAATCACTGTTTTTTAAGCAATTTCATATAGTCACTAAGATAAAGTGCTCTAGCTTTTGTAAAAAAAAATATCTCTTATCCTGAAGGTCATTTCAAACATGAATAACAAAAAAAATTGAAAAATTGAGAAAATTGAAAATTGCCCGTTTATGTAATTTTTTGTACATTTTCACCAGTTTTTTTCCCCTTTTAATAGCTAAAAAACTTTCTGTTTTCAATTTTAGAATTTTTTTCTTAAGATATACTAAAAAAATATAAAAATCCCCATATTTTCATTTTTTCAAAAAAAGTTATCGCAAGTAGTCGGATACCTTAAGGTCATATTGTAGCTTTAGCGTTAAAGTACATTGCATTCAATATATTATCATTGTATGGGGGGAGGGCGCAACGAAAATTATGATTGAAAATTGGGTCGCCAATATTGAAAGTTTGAGAAGCAATAACATGCACCAAAAAATATTTGAAAACCGGCGATCGAAAGTAAGCTCGAAATGAAAATATTAATAAAAAGTATGACTGTATTAAATAAGCTCAGAAAGTGTTCCGTGCAATCTTTATAGTATATCCAAAAAATCCTTTTTAAGGAAAGTCTGGCACAGGAATTTTCGAAAATTAACGATTTTCACTTTTTTATATTTCCTAAAGTTTAAATATTTCTGTTTAAAACGATATATGATATGAGGAAATACAATAACTAGAAGTAATTTTAATTTTTTATACGAAGTTATATACTTCTTGACGCGCATCGAATGAGCTCTGCTAGGAGCCCTTGTTTCCTCTTGCTTAAGTTTCTGATGAGGGCAAATAAATAGAACGTTCAAGAGGAAAAATTAGAGTGTATTGGGCATTTCCCCAAAAGTATATGGGTACACTTTTGTATCTTAAAAGCAAAATCAGTGGGGAGAAATGTTAAGTGTTAGAAAAAGCCTAAGTGGTGTTGACCGACTCACCGATATTTTATCTGCATCTATTTTACTACGATCTCTTGTTTATTTTCATCTTCTGTCTTCAAACGAGATCCCTCAACATGAGGGTAAAATTCCTGGTGTTAGTCTTAAAATGCAGGAGTTGAATGTAACCTCGTGTTCCCGTGTTTTTGAACTAGTCTCCGTTCATTTGCAGTGTTAATCAGTCGTACTGGTAACTTCAAAAATGTCAAAACATAAGTGCTTGAACCTCAAAGAAAAAAATGTAGTTATTCAGGAAGTGTATAAAGGGGTCAAGAAACTTTCCTTGCAGTTTTTCTTCTTTTCTTTTCTTTTTCTTTTGATAGGTAAGATATATAAAATAGATGTATATTAATTTACAAAAGGGTGTGAATAATTACTTTTTTTAATAGTGTTTATGAGTTTAAAATTTGTTTTATCTGGTTTGTAAAGAAAATTGAAAGGTGAACCTCTATATAACGAATTTTCCATATAACGAACTTTTTCGATTTAGCGCTTCTGTTATATAGAGATCCGACTGTACTTTAATTCAGTGAGTGATGGAGTGAACTAATTTTTGCCGAGAGCACCCAAGAGACAAACGGACACTCTAGGGATGTTTTACATGCCGTATAATCATACGATAGGGCAGCTGCCGATTTTCCGCATCATAAAAATCCACCGACTTGAGCCGAGGTCGAGTGAGTGAGTGAATATTAATTTCGCACTGTTCAGCTACACGCGGGCTTTGGGCGACGGACCTCGTAATTTTGAACCATGGTCAAGTGACGAAGACGACACCTGAGCTGGCACCCCTCTCCTAACTACCACACCATACCAACTGGAGGACGTTTGAGCTCTCCACAGATTTAACGTGCATCGCTCCCCTACACGGAGGGTCTTTTAGTAGTATTGGGCTCGAACTCGTGACATGCCAGTAACGATTCGATACCTTGACCACTAGGCTACCGTGGCCATATGCTTTAATTCAGACAAGGGCATAAAGATTTATATTTACTAGAAATACCCTTTTATTATTAGTGCATTAAAAATAACCACAAAATCAACTAATTTTAATTATTATACTATAGCATAAATTATAAATATTTTAGAAATAAAATTTTAAAAAGCACTTGCTTAAAACAGCAGTTCTAAAGAAAAAAATTATATTTATTATTAATAATTATATTTGTTTTAGTTTAATTTTTTGCAACCACCTGTAAATGATTCGAATAAGCAGTTCCAATTTTACAAAAACAATTAAAAAACACAAATTTACTTCAGCTACCCACATACATGTTTAAGAAATATTAGTAATAAAACTCAAAACCAAGTTTTTATCTGCTTTTAAAATCTAAAAGATTTACTTTAAAAGGCGTTTAAAATATTTAAAAAGAGTAATAAATAAATTTTATGACTTCCAATAGTTACTTTCATGAAGCAAGTTACAAATCAGCTTTCTCGGTTACATTTTGTAACGTACGAGCTGAAAAATGAATGGATTTGAGTCTCCCATATTTTAAATAATTGATAACCCATAACATTTATTGTTTTATCAAATCTTTCGATAATATCGGGTTTCAATTAGTATCATACCTGCGTTCACATTTCTAACTAATGAGAAAAGTTAAACTGCCCAAATATTAATCACTTTTAATTAAAACGGTCATTAATTTTTACCCGACTGGCGATTGCTAATTAAAAGGGCAAAATGAAGAAGATTAAGTGAAAACGTCTACAGCTTACAACGAGATGGAAAATATATCTAACCCTATTTCTTCCATCCGATTTCACTAAATTGATTTTGGGTTTGATAATATTTTTTATGAAATATTCCCTTTTTTTGCCAAGCAAAAAAGTATTAATTTTGGAAACTAACTTTAAGTGGAAATTAATGAGAAGAATCGATAATTATATTTTGATAGAAAATAATATAGAATATTTTTTAGAATTAAAAAAAAAACTACTTGAAAGTTTAATATCGTTTCGGAGTAATTAGCTTTGTGCTTAAAGACCAAAATTAAAACGGATAGGATTTTTTATGTCATATGATATCAAAAACTTTTTAATTACTACTTTTTTATTAGAAATGCTGCACTATTCTGAAACTTTTGATAAACTTTTTTGAACTAATTTTAATATAATTTTCTCCAAGTTTCACATATACTTTAACTCATAATGCAGCGTTCCTCCAACTGTGGGGCGCGCCCCCCTAAAGGGGAATGATAACCCTACGGAGGAAGGGGTAGGAGCATATGGTAAAGTCGCAAATAAAAGATTAATTAGAAATGTTATATCAATTTACTGAACGGAAGCAAAACAAATTACATTCCACTTAATAAAAAATAAAATACACACATTTACGTTGATATAATACACTTATAAGTATATCAGTACTGCACAACGCATTTGACAATGGGCTTGATTCATAAAGTCACATGATAAAAACAAACACGTGTTTTCCATTGAATTCAAAACAAACATTAAACTAATTGTTCTTGTTGTTCTATTTTAAAACTCAGATAAAATTTCAAATTTCATATTTGGGTAAGGATGTTTAAATGTTAGGGGGAAAAAATTTATTCAAAAAAAATTTTTTTAATTAAAAAAAATAATATTTTATGTTTATACTTTTAAATAAAATGCATTTTGTATACATATGTACTTTTTAAGAGAAAGTTTCTGTAAAGAGCAAAGCTTGGCAACACCTGAGCGCGTGAACTGATTAGCTGGAAACACTAGATAGTTTTTATCGTGTGAATATGACTTCGCATGAGTTTTTGAATTGATTGGCTAGAATCACGGGGCTTTCACTATCACGTGACTATGACACGTCACATGAATCAAGCCCATTAATTTAGCAATATTAAATAAAGAAAAAATTCAGTAATCACCAGTAACCCCCCATGAGCTTATCATATAATAAAAAAATATACACAATTTAATATACTTATCTTGATCATTTTTTACGCTTTATTATTAAAGTCGTATTGTAGCTTTAGTGTCAAAGTACATTATTATTGAATTCAATACACTGTTATTGTATGGAGGAGACTTCGATTAAAATTATGATTGAAAATTGAGTCGCAAATATTGAAAGTTTGAGAAGAATTGTTATAATAAATAACTACAATTATTGCCATTATTTGGTGTGCAAAAAAATCCCTAACTTATACACATATTCACTAGTATGAAATAAATTGTATTCTTAATCTGCAATGAGCGAAATTCATATAAAGTCATAGTCACATAAATGTAATCACGTGTTTCCAGCCAATCAGCTGTAACGGGTCTATCCATGATTCTTCCCCATTAATCCTCTTGGGTAAAATTTATATATCTTTAACTGGGATTTCAGTTTATAAAACTTTCTCAGTGAAGAAGACGGGATTTATGAAAATTAGAGCTTCTACTTAAGTATTTGCATTTGTGTAAGCGATGATGGTTGAAAGTGGATATTGGAGCGTGAATAAGATTACAACCGGTCGTATAATTAGTCAAGTTATCTAAAGAGAATCCAAGTAAGGTAAGTCAAGAGCGCTCCAATAATAAGATATATTTAAGAGTGCTTATTTCTATAATAATTAGATTAATCTAACATGATTGCTTCCCGGATTTAAGGTTTTAGTGCGTTCTCTCCCTTAAATTGTCTAGTGGGATTAAGTGAAAGTGATAATAAAATTGTGTTTTAATTACCATGGCTGATCTTTTCTCGAATCCCCAAACACCAACGTCCTCCAGGACGTTACACAGTTCATAAATTCATGTAACGTCATAATCACATGATAAATGCAATCGTAAGTCCAAGCAATCAATTTTATCATTTCATTGTTGCCAACTATTGTTTTTGCAGAAACTTTTTTTTAAATTACGTATTAGCTAGCAATAATAAAACATTTAGGTAAACAAAATCCATATAATATGCAAATTTTTTATTTTGAAAACCTTTTTGAAGAATCTTAATATTTCGACATGTTAACCAATTATACAATATGAAACAGTATCTAGATTTTACAAGTACAAGTCTAAAGAAGTCTTCGAATTTAACGAAAAACGTGATTATATTTATCATGCAACCGTCATGATTTTAGCCTATCAAAACTATTATTGATTTTAATAAAATTCAATCTGCGTTAAGAAAAGATGTTGGAACAAACATTTCTTTCTTTTATATGCATATCTATGCTTTCATACGAATAATTAAATCTTTAAGCTGTATCTTAGCTAAACTTGTAAGATCGGTAGCGGAATTTAATGTTTACATTGACTGGATTGCCCTTAAGGCCCCAACACTAATAATTTCGAAATAGAATGAAAAACACCATTGAGGATTATTATGCAGGCAAATACCAAAAGGTTTTAGTGAACCCACATCCCATCTATAGAAATAATATCTAATTGGACCAATAACAAAAGAGAAGATATTCTAGGAATTTGCATCATTAGCAAAATGATTACAACTCCAGGGCTTTTGCATAAATATCAATTACTGAATAATCTAATATGTAATACCTGCAAACAAAATAATGATTTGGAACGCGTAATATACTCAAGATAGACTTATGCTACAATATCATCTTCAAAGAACTTATGGAACATGCAACTGTTAAAAAACACTGAATTCACTATTTAGAACTTTCTTACAGATGATGTAATTCTTAAATATACACATTAAATAAAAAGAATAAAATATATATTTCAGTTCAAGGGGATAATAGTGTGGCACCTCCCTCATTTACTGCAAATAGGGGACCAATGGCGTAGCATTCACCCACGCAACTCCCTCATCAGGGAGGCAACAGGGTTCTAGGGGGCCCAAAACCTGACTGCCACCAAGTCCTTCAAAATCCAACTTGGGAGGAGCCCAATGCCTGACTTGGCAGGGGAGGGGCCATTGCTCTTCATTATGACACTGTAGATGGCGTTGGCATTCGGTTTCCCATATTATAAATAGTTACTAATATTATCCATTAAAGTAGTTTTATTCACATAATAATGAATTCCAAATAAAATTTCTTAGCTTGTCCAGCTCGGTTGTTTCGTTTTGCTGAGCATGTGGATTAGTACGCCACAATAGTTTTTACTGCTCCATATCCCACAAAACCTGCAACTGTCATACGGTAAAAATGACAGATAACCGTACAAATTTGTATAGTTTAAAAGATGGATATATGTAAAAACACCCAATATGTTAAAATTCATAAATTATTTTTCTCACCAACTCATCTAATTAATTTTAAATTCCAAAGAAAAAACATAGAGAAAATTTTTAAGAGAACTTGTGCCTTAAAACTTATAAAAGACATTTAACAAAATATTTCACAGACACACTTAAAAGCAAAAAAATCTTAATTAGTATAGAAGAGAAGTTGTCCTTAGCTCTAGCATAAAATTCTTCCTTCCATCAATATAAACCCACCTCATCAATGAAAATTAGAAATGCAAACGGAAAAGTTCAAGCGATGTAAAACATCTGCCGCATAAAAGTAAGCATAAAATTTAAAACCACCGAAGTCCTACGACGATGCAGGCATTTGCCAAAAATTGGTGTATATTGCTCTTTCCTGACTGAACTTTGCTTCAAGTAAAACCTCTTAAAGTGTATTCAAATGGGACGGGGGATGCTTTTGCGTAGCCTCATAAAAATATTTTATTCCTTTTCCATGCAAATTGAATTTCAAATGGTACCACCGAGAAGTTTAGTCATAAAAGCCAGTATGTGAGACTAAAAAGATGCCATCATAATATAAATTTTCTTTTAGAGACGCGCTTGGATGTTAGGAAGGAGGGAAAAAATTTATCCAAATTGTGTTGTATTTCATATGCTACTCTATAATGACATTATTGAGGAGATCCGGTAAGGGTTGCCAGTTTAAAGAGAAGTTTTGATGTTAGGCTATGAAGAACTCTTATTATTATTATTTTAAATCTCTTATAATGATCAAAGCTCTTTTAGATTTAGGTTTTATTTATGTTTCCTTTTTACGAAAAAGATAAATTCACGCATTACCTTAAAACCGAATACATTTTTGTTATAAAATTAAATGTTTTGCATCGGAATGATTTGCAGTTTTAGTTTTAAGATTAGA
This sequence comes from Trichonephila inaurata madagascariensis, assembly GCA_019973955.1. Lineage (NCBI taxonomy): Eukaryota > Metazoa > Arthropoda > Arachnida > Araneae > Nephilidae > Trichonephila > Trichonephila inaurata. The sequence goes on from BMAV01028224.1 coordinate 61,320, forward strand.
GACATTATAAAAGTTTCGCCCAATTCACAGATAGAGTCTTTAAAGATAGCGAGATAAGCTCATGTTAAAGATATTACGGGAAAATTGTATATAATGACTGAATAAAACGTGGTAATTTTTTATAAATAAAAATACAATTAAATACAATACAATTAAACAATACAAATAAAATAAAATACAATTATAAAAGTGAAAAAGTTGTTTAAATTTTTTAACTGTCTACGGTTTTAAAAAAATTAATATAAATTAATATATTTTTAAAAATTTGAATAAACTACTCATAAAAAATTGTTAAGAAAGGAAAACACACAGAAATGAATAGCAAATATCTTTAAAAAATTTATAAATCAATAAGGTCTGAAAATATGAATTTTCAAGTAAAAAAAATAAACATTTCTACATCTCCCAAACAAATTTTAAAATGGCAGCATCTAAGAAAGCACATGCATTAGTTTGTTCATCTCCTCTACGACAATGGATAGCCATTCAAGTTTAGCGAGTTAAAATTACGAAAACTCAGAAATATTATTTACTGTTGGAGTAGCCGTAAAATATGTTAGAGCACGAAATTCACACCGAAAAATCGAATTCGTAACAAATTTATTACGAAGTTTTCAGTTAGCCCCTTTCGTTAGCATGTTCATAATTCTAAAAACTTTCGATCGCCGCGGTTCCACTTTACGTATCATCATGACAGCGCGGACCCCCAAGGTTTTGAACACTGTCGTAGCTAATCCTGAGTAGGGACCTAAATCAAAACTTCTTGGGGTCCCTTTTTTCGAAACTTAATAAAAAGGATAGAATTATTAAATTTTATTTAAAAATGTCAAAATATTACACATGTAAGGGGTTCCTGTCGCTTTAGGGCCCCGTATCAGGGATACGGCTGATACGGCCCTTGATTTTGAACACCCGCCCTGACTCCCAACACATGGCTGAGCGATTTAAATGCAATAGTTATCGAGTTGACGCTCTATGAATTCAGATCTTAATCTTTGCGCATGTGTTCCTAATACTTTTTTAAATATTACGTAGTAGTAATTGCTGTGTAGTTGTAAACAATATATAAAAAGCTGAATTAATATTATACTGTGCGAGATCGAAATACATGACGACAATTTAGTGATCTAGTTTAGAATGGAGCATCATTCACTCTTTTCACGAGGACTTTCAGATTGATTGATTGATTGAATATTAACGTCGCACTGTTCAGCAACACGGGGTTTTTTTGGGACGGCCCACGTCATTTTGAACCATGGTAAATGAGGGACGACACCAACCCCCCTCCTAACTCCCCACACCAAGGGGGGGACGTTTCAGCTCCCCGACAGTTTTAGCGTGCACCCGGCCCTACACGGCGGGTCTTTAGGGGTTTACTGGGCTCAAAACTTCGAGGGACTTTCAAAGTCTAAAAGGGTATATCTTAAAACTAAAAGCTTTTCGTGTTTTAAAAAAGGCACTGGGCCCCCCAGGTTTTCCACGGACCACAGCTAAAAAACCCGTTTTTTTTAAAAAGTATCCCAGAATCTCGAAAATGGACTAAAAAATTTTACATCCCCCTCGAACAAAAATGTTTTGGGGCATCATTAAGTTATAAAACAGAATTTAAACAAAAGCAAAACAATATATTGATTTTATAAATAGCAATTTTTAATAAAACATTTACATGGTAACTGTAAATCTTTAATTATCGTTATAAAAAAAATTTTTTTGAAAATAATTAAAGTTTTAACGTTTTGTTTATACTATTTTTTTGTATCCCTTCCCCCATGGGTCCGGTTTTAAACCCCCCCGGGCTGGGGCAACGTGGACAAAAGGGCTTTCATCCCTTCGGTAATTTGAAAAGGGAGTATCGGGGGCGGTTTGGGGATCAAAACCCACTTTGTTTTTACTTTAGACTGACCACCTGATCAGGACATCTGCTCAAGCACTTCAGTGCCTAAGGTCACATATGTTGAGATAGGCACAGTAGGCCTTGGCCCTCATGGGATGTTGCGCCACTGAGTTTATTTTAACTTATATTTTACACAATAATAATAGATAAATTATAATTTTATTATTTACCTTTAATTTATAACTTTATTTCTACAACGTAAAAATATCTCATTAGGTTTACGTAATAAGCATTTTTATTTTGGTCCCTGATTAGAATACAACATAAGTTATGAGTCACCCCAAGAATTCTAATCGACAACATAGGAACCTGCAACTCAATTCGATCTCATCCTACTTTTAAAGTGAGAATTGATGTAACTTACACTAATTTACAAGTGACATTTATTTGAATCATTTTTAAATATTATTCGGAGATCCCTTTATTTTACAACAAAATACAATAATACTTTGACTTATGCGAATTCGGAGTTACGCGCTTTTCAAATCTCGTCTCTTTTTTTTTCCTCCAATAAAATTTAGGCAGAATGAGTGCCAAATTCAGATGAAATTGGTAATTTGAGTGAAGAAGTTTTCAGTCTTGCCAGGCAAATAAATTTAGAAGTGGATTGTGATGACGTTCAAGAACTGCTGGCTTCCCCATTATGAAGCTGACGATCAGCTCGTAGATATGCATGAGCAAGACATTGAAGAACTTGGGTCTTTAGACCCAGTTCAATCAAAAGATTGAATGAAGATCGGTAATTTGACAAAAGGCCTTAGTTTAATTAAAAAAAAGGGTTAAAACACACATTTTTTGAAAAAAACGTTTTCTCGAAGAACAGAGTTTTTTTTAAAACAAAAAAGGGGGAAACAAAAATTAAGCCCCCCTGCCGCAAAGAAATTTTTTTGGTTAAAAAAAATCTTTTGAGTCGGCAAAACTACTTGTTTTTAAAATTTTTGAAAAACCCACACATCAAAAATAACTTCGGTTTCCGATTTTTTTTATTTTGGGTTTTGGGATTTTTTTTTAAAACCTTTTTTTCCAAAATTTTTATTTCCTTTTCGTGTCCGGGGGAACTAAAAAATTTGTATGAATTTATGAATATTTTACGAAAATCCCCCCGGGGTTTTTTTTACGGGGTTTTTAATTTTCCCAAAGGGGTTTTTTTGGAATTCCCTTCCCCATTTCTGTTACAAATATCACATTACTGTTATCACGTTCTTCAAACCCCAATTAAAAAAATGTAAAAAGATTAGTTTAAAAAACTCAGTTTTTCATTTCCCCTTTTTTTTATTGGGATACATTAATCGAATTCATTTTCTTAATTGAATCAGAGCAGATTGTAATCACACACGCAATTTATTTTATTAAAAACTCAGATATTCTCTTCTGTGTGTGATGTGTCTTAATTATTAATTTCCATGATAGAAACTAAATTCAGTTTTTGGGAAAATTTTTAAAGGAAAATTTGTTTAGAAACAGATTTAAAAAAAGTTAAAAAAAAATTTTAAAATCAATTCCTACTTTTTAATGGAAAGAATAAAAAAGTATTTTTATTAACGGGTTTTTTTAAAATAAATATATATATATATATATATATGGGGGAGGGGTGAACTAATAGTAGAAATTGAAAAAAGGGGCATGTTTTTTCATTTTGGCTAGTTTGGCTGGAAAAAAAAGGTTTTGAAAGCCAACTTTTGTCTTTTTTTTTAACAGTTACTTGTTACAACAATAGTGAAAAAACCCGTAAAATTAAGAAATTTTAAAATTAAAAAATTTAAAATTTAAAAAACTATAAAAATTAAACATCAAGTGTCAAACCACTAAAAAAATTTTTAAAAAGTTATTTGAACTTGATTGGATGAATAGAAAGTATTTTACTAACGACTGAAAGATAAATTAACTAGATAACTGACCTAGATAAATTAATAAATAAATACAGACAGAGAGAGAGAGTGAACTAGTAGTAGGAATTGAAAAAGAAAAGTATATACCGTAATAAACGTTTCAGAGAAGTCAAACTGAACTCCGTCATTAAACATCTCTTCATCTATCGATACAGTCTAGCCATATCGATAACACCAGTATTGCTCCCTAAGACTTCAAACAGTCTAAAACATCTGCAGTATAAAAGCCAGAGACATAATGTGGATAATAACCCGAGTTCAACTTCTATTTAGTCATTTGCCAAAACCTCATACTATGCATTGCACTTACCAAACTTTGTTTAAAATAAAGCAATTTAAAATGTATTCATATAAAACTAGGGGAGTAATCTTTGCGAATTTGTACATTTTTTTTTTTCTTTCTTTACATAAAAAAAATTTTTCACATAAATTCTCCGTGAGAATAAAAAGATGCAGCCGCAGCTTAAATTAGCTTTTCTAGACATGTATGGGTGTTGGAATGTTGTTTAGAGAGTTCATGCAGTATTATTCTATATGCTGCTTTATAGTACAATACCCCAAACTTGCGCGATAGATGGGATTGAGTGATAACCGCGTAAATCGGGGTTGGATTTTGTAGATAAATACATACAAACTATTTTTAGTTGGGACCGCAGATGAAAGAAAATAATAATTTAGAAAAAGAAAATGTTTAATAAAATCTTAGATAACACACATACAAAATCGTAAGCCGAAGTTATTTTGAAGTATAACGTTTCATAAAATCAAACAAAGCAGTCTTCCGGCTCAAATATTGCTTTTCTCCCACAAAATTTCTTTGCAGCATACTAATAATTTTTTTGTATTTCTTATTTCGTTTAAAAAATAAGCTCATCATTTGAGTATATATGTTCAAAAATTTGTAGCCCTTTTTTAATTAAACTGAGGCCTTCTGTTGAATTAGTAACGTCATTTGATTTTCTTATTGAAATGGGTGTAAAGACTCAAGTTCTTCAATGTCTTGCTCTTGCTCCTGCATTTCTATGGGCTTATTGATTATCAGCTATTGTTTGTGGGTCTCCAAAAAATTTTCAACGTCATCGCTATCCACTTCTAAATAAATTTCCCATGCTTTATCGAGAACTGCAATCACTTTACCAATTTCCCCCAATTTTGCAATTTTTCTCCTTAAACAAAAAACGAATCGACGAGATTTGAAAATCAAGCAACTCCGGGTTCGTGTAAGTTGGAGTAGTATAAGTTGAAGTATTATTGTACTTTTTCTCATAGAGAATATATAAAATGTTTTATTGCAGTAGAAAGGACAAACTAGTTACTGAGAATTACTAAGTTTTTCTTTGGTTGATTCAATATGAAAATTGCCTCCGATTTTGAATATTTTATCCGCTCGGTATTTTAAAATTAAATGAAATGATTAATTTATGTATTGTTATATGCAGAAGAGCGCTAGTGTTTTGTTGTGATCTGGGGGGAAAAGCAGTGACTATTAATTTTTGTATTAAAATTTATCATTGGCAATGTAGATACAAGTTCCAAAAATGCTTTTGTGATGAAAATCTGCCATTTCGTATTTAATGTATTTTAAAAGCATTTTATATAATGCCTGAGCAATGCATATTAATTGTTGTTGATAGTAAAATTTTAAGTGTTTTTTCTTAGAAATTTAAAAAATTAAAATTTTAAAATGTTCAAAAACGAATTTCAGAATTTTTTCAATGAGAATAAAATTTTGTTATTTTTATGTGTTTTTAGATTAATTCATATTGATAAAAAAATTAAAACGTGTATTTTTAATAAATAAATATCGAATTCTTGAAATTGCAAATTTTAAATTTCATTGGATTATGTATGATATTATCGTTTATTAGCTTTGTTTAGTTATTCTCTGGGCATATGAATAGAATTCTTCAGTATTTTTAATAAGATGCTGTAGTCTAATTTCTTAATTAAGGTTTAAAGGGATGCATTATTTGACACCTATATTACTATAGTAATAAGACTGATTTCTTATGATTTTTGTTTCATTTATGTCTCACTTCATCTCTGCCTTTTCGATTTAAAGCAAATTCTTATGAAAATAAAAATGTCTAATAACAAGTGGAAACTTTTTTTTCTTTTTATTGGGGAATGAACTTTACCTTACAAATAAAAAATTTAAACAAAATGTTATTAATTTAGAGAATAACGCAATATATATTTTGTAATGAAGACTTGCCATTTTATTGTTATTCCACACTTGCAGAGCATGTTTAAAATATTTATGTGGATTTATATACTTAATACATTATTTCATTCTGCATATTATAGTGACGTTTCTTTTCTTCAACAGGTGCAAGTAACAATTCAAAGGTATACATTTGTAATGGGTTCTTTTCGAGTCTTCTATTAATCCGCTTGGGGAAAATATTCTTTAACGTGATTTTAGTTTAAAAACCGTTTTCCGTACAGATGACTCGATTTATGCAAAGGCAACTACCATTTAAGTGCCAGTCGTTGAGCAGGCGGGATAATGATTAAGAGTTCATCGTAAACTGAAATTCTAGCGTTAGTAAGGAGCGACTGATTGTCGCGTATCTTAAGATTAATAGTAGAAGGAGAATTCAACGAAATAGTGGAAGGCAACCTTGCAGCCGAACGCGCTATCAGGCTGTGAGCAGAATCATTCAAGGAGCTTGCTTTAACTAAGATAAGATAACTGTCTTTAGTAAACACGGGTGTCATGAACCCGGGGTACCCCAGTGATCCTTCTCTATATTCGACCCTCCGTCTTGTCATACAATTCCTGCTTTTTTCCCGCCTAGACTACATTTGATCATTGTTTGGCACAGTTTAGTTTAATTGTCTATTTTGTGACATAAAATCAAACAACCAATCAATAACCTAAGGTAAGTAGTTTAGGTAATTTAATTATCTGATTTCGGGTTAATATTTTTTATTGCTCCCTAAGTTCCGTTATATAAGTACATTTCGTAAAGTATTAAACAATGAATAAAAAAAAGTCTATTCTAAAATTATGTCTGCTCCTTTCTCGAACCCTCCCACACCCTTCGGATCGCGACTCATTTAAAACATTTGCAACAAAATCTTTCTTCTCAATACTCTTCTGTGAAATTATGATAAAATATTTGCAATAATTCTACTTTTAAATTTTTTTAAAAATATAAATTTTTGCAAACATATTTACTTTGCACATATGGTAAGAAAATCATACCTTTGAACGACTAAACTTGTGATAGCCTCCCGCCTGGGGAAGCCATCTCTTCTTTAACTCGACCTAAATCTGTAAGGGGTAAAGATTGATGACCGAAACTAGCCATGAGAAATCCAATTTATTATTACCAAATATAATAATCAAAGACTAGAAAACTATAGAGGAAAAATCAAGAGTGATATACCGTAGCTCCTTATCTTATGTGAATAAGCGCATGAAATCCTAATCGCTTAACTTTACTCAGAGTTATCTTAAGAATCCTAACTTCCTTAACTTATTTCAATAACTTAAGTCCATCCTATAATCACGCTTCTAAATTTTGATTCTTACCGTAACATTACTGCGTTCAGCAACTCAGCTTCTTCTCCTTACGATTACTAAACATCCACTCTATATATACTACTTAATCTGCATATCAAGGTTTCTTTTTGAGAGGGATGGCCTGTGAGATAACGCATTTGATGGCCCAAAAGATTCCCCAAGAGGATTAATAGAAAATTCCGTAAAGCCCCGTCACAAACAGAGTCAGTATTTCAAAAACTATTTATTGTTACAAAATAATACTATTACATATATTTTCACTCCCTCTTTCTTCTGAAATAAGATTATTATATCCAAAAAAAGGAAAAGCCAAAAAGAGTATAGCATCAGAGAAAAATATTTGCAATAATTCTACTTTTAAGTTTTTTTAAAAAATATATTAATTTTTGCAAACATTTTACTTTGCGCCTATTTCTTCGTTTGGTAAGAAAATCAAACCTTTGAACGACTAAATTGTGTAGTGAGTTATTTCAAAAACTATTCATAGTTACAAAAGAATACTATTACATACATTTTTCACTCCCTCTGTCTTCTGAAATAAGATATTTATATCCAAAAAATGAAAAGCGAAAAGGAGTATAACATCAGTTCTCCAAAGATTCTGATGGTAAACGACAAGCATGAAATGTAAGATTTCATGAGAAATACTTGACTGTCCCGAGACGGTTCTCATTTCCTATAAAATTCTCTTTTTTTTTCTCATCCAGTCCCTTCAACTCAGATTTCTTTCTCTGCAGACTTCTTCATAGAAGCTTCTTCCAGTAGAACAGACCGAGTCCAGTAAGGGATTACCGAGATGGAAGAGCCTGGAAATGAGATAAAAGCGAAAGGAAAGAGACACCTGTCAGAATTTGTGATGATATGAGAGAACGTGCATCTAAAAGATTGGGAAGAAAGGATAGAGCTTTCTGACAAGGATGCTCTCTCTCAATGAAAAGAGCTCTTCGTCGACACTATTTCAGATAAAATGAGAGAATAGATTGTCAAAATAACAGTTTTTCTTGGCCGGATGTATATCTCTACTCTAAATTGCGTTTTTAGTATACTTTTCTAAAATTTATTAATCAAAAAAAGGCAAAAAATAAGGTTTGTATAAAGCAGCAATTCTCGACCTTTTTCAATTCCTTCCATAATCTTCCTATATATAGTTCAAGTTTTCAATCGTTAATAAAATACGTTTTAAAGAGCTCGATTATGCTGAAATTTTATATACACGATTATTTTGGATGACAATACGGTAATTTAATTATAATTAATAAAAATCAATTGATTAAAACTAATTATTCAAAGAAATACAAATACCGCCAAGTTGGCATCATTTTGGACGACTAAATGACCATTTTGGCGACTTGTGTTAAAACTTTGAAAGGTTTTTTCTCACATATTAATGTGCTCATTTGAGTTTAGGCCATTATGGGATAATCACCTTTAATTTTAATCCAAAATGAATTAATTGACTCTTCCGAATGTTATAAAATTAAATCTGGATTATTACAGGGCGAAATTAGTTCTTTCTCTTCATTCAAAGTTAATTCATAGACAGATGTAATCTTTATCACAAATGGATTACAAACTCAATCAGTTTTCTTATATCTAAATTTGGGAAGTAATGAATAAGTGTCTCTTCTATAATGTAGCATAATGGTCATTAACAATTTTACAACTAGTTTTTATTTATAAAATACCAAATTATTCAGTTAAGAAGTTTTTTAAATTTTTCTCAGAGTATAATTATTAATATTTAAAAAATTTGGCAGCGCATTTCAAGTAACTTGGTGGCACACAAAACTGCCGCTGCACAGTGGTTGAGAGAGAATCAATGATATAAAGTTTTAATCTAATGAATAATAATCATACTTGCCTATTTCTTTAACTAAAAGGTAACACTATCATTCAAGAAATATAACCAAAATACCAATATAAAGCTCAGTGCAAAGTATTTTTATTATGAATTCAACGCAATCATCCTTGAAATAATTAACTCAAATTTTTAATTTAACCCTAATTTAATTTCTTTTTTTATAAAAGCAAAAATTTCCTTTGCTAAAAAAAATGAAGGATGAAAGGGTAAAAAATGTGTAAATTGGCCAAAAAAGTGTTTGTTCTTCGTATTAGATTTATATCTAATACGATAACAATGATTCGCTAAGTTGGCGATAAATAAAGGCATGCACTGAAATAGGATTTAACTCCACACAGAAAGATGTAAATGTAAAAAAATTAAAATATAAATATTAAGGTAAATCAACAAACAGTATCACATCATGTAAAATGGTTGAATATTAAACGCAAGAAATTGGATTGAAGACAAAAAACGTTGAGTGAAGGTTTTGCATATGTTAAATGCAGTTTTCCAAGCATAAACGAAATAGTTGTTTTGCCTCGTATAGACACTGGTGATGAAAAGTGAAACCATAACAAAAAAAGAAACGAGCCTTACAGTAGTCGCATATGATGTGTAACATCTGACATGTTGTCGTGGTAAATACGCAATAGTAACTTATATCCTGAAAAAAATGAATCGGGTATGATCGGAAATAATTTTCTTTCGAATAACTATATCTTTAATGAAAATTTTATTTAATTAACACAAGGAGTAATGCAATTTTTTATCAAAAACAATTATTCTTGTTCAATTTGAGGAAGAGCGGAGATAAAAGACTTGTGATAACTAAAATATGACACATATACTTGTGATTTCAAAGTATTTAAAAATCATTGAAAAACAGCATCAATAACAGTACATTCCATTTGTTCATTCCCAGAAGGGAAATCTTTTCATGTTGAGTGATTTTTGTTTCGTGTTTCGAGAAGAAAAATGCATGGAAATCCATAAGAGTTAGTCAGGACCATTGTATTATTTCGTATTAACCGTTGTTTCGTGCTAAGCTTTTTCTCGTTAAACGTATTTCACTGTATGTGAAAATACCAAAAGGTCGATTCAAGGATAGCCCCAAAAGATAAGCGTTCTTCCAAAGCGGTATCCGTATACTAATAGGCAGATGGTGGACAGTAGCGGCTAGTGATGAACAATGCTATGAATAAAACATAATGTGTCGTTCTCCCACAACAAATGCTCAAATTTTCATAAAAAACAACTTATTTGTACTCCTTATAATTGTAAAATATCTATCTGAAAAAGTTTTCTCAATCGGTATATTTATGAAAAGAGAGAAAATAGATCATCACAAAATGAAAGACTCCAATTTGCGAATACTTTTGTGAATAATATTTTTAGAATTCTTTCAAACATTTAGTTACTAAATAATCAGGATAATGTCCAACAAGAGATTAGATGTCTAGGCAATAATCAAATTACAGTTTTAAAAAAAAATCTGAAAATAGTTTTTAAGAAGAAAACACAAAAAAATTATATTAATCAAACATAATTACGCATATTACAATAGAATGAACGTGTATTGTTTGTAGATGTAGAAACATTATGAAATTCAACAACTCGATTAATTATTGAAAAATGTCTCATCTTTAGAACTTGGACATCTTAATTTTAAACTTTTACTGCTCTTCTCATAAAATACAAACTCCAAAAAAAATCGGCAATGTAGTCGATATAGAAACTAAAATGAATCGCCCAATGTATTACTGTCTCCCATACAAAAAACATTGAAAACAAATAGTTAACTGAAAAATTAAGCTGCTATCCTTTCGCACTAAATAAGATAGAGCAGATCACAAATCAACGCCTAGCATCAAAAGACAAAATGGGTAATCTATTTTACTCACCAAGTTTAAAATTATAATTAAAACTCCCAATTTTTAGCATGCCAATATCTGTTTTTCACTTTTTTTTTCATTATCTTATTTCACCATTAAAACAAAAATCCAATACGACCTGACTTTGTAATTATTCGGGGTATCGGATAACTGTTAAAAAAAAGTGCCTTTTATTTTAGTTTCTCATGACCATCATTAAAACATATCATGATTGATGTAAAAAACGATATCGAGTAAAAATATGTGCATTTGATTTCTTTTGGTCTATTAAAATATCTAAAACACTGTATGAATTTTGAATAATTAAGAAATGTTCTATGGCTGACACTGAAAGAAAGAAAACATTTTTCCTTATAAGGAAAAAAGGACACTGATATATAAAAATGATTTTTGCTAAAAATGCAAAAAAAACTTAAATCACTGTAAAAATCTAAAAACCTAGATTTGTTTATTAGAGGATTTTTCCCCTTGACCAGTGGTTCGGCCGGGGGGTTTTTTTGTCTCGAAATAAGATATAAAAAATTTTTTCATAGATGCAATTTTTTTGGGTTTAAAAATTAAATAATTCGATTCTTTTACACATTACTTATAAAGGAATGGGATCTTAAAAAAAAGTGTATAATTTCTAAAATATAATCATAATCTTAAAAATTATAAGCATTTAAAATGAAAACATTTCTGTAAAAATTTTATAATTTTAGTTTCAGGTATTTTTCTAAATAGTATTAATTCTAGAAAAAAGTTGATTTATGAAATTAAAAAATCCTTTTCACTGTAGCTATTTTTTTATAAATGTATTGTAAAAAAATTTTTTTAAAAAAAAAAAAATTTTAAAAAATTTTTCTTTAATTTTTTAAATATTTTTAAAACAAAGATATATAATACTAAAATTAGGTTTTAAAGATGGGATACATTTTTGATTCTGGAAATTTTATTCATCAAAAGGAAAATTTTTGAAATAGCATCCAACACAAAAAAATTTATTACAGAAATGCTTTTTTCTCTTTTATATTTTTTATAATTTTAAAATTGGGGTTATATTTTAAACATTTTTCAATTTTTTGAAACCCTTTTTTTTATTTATTAATAATGCAAAAAAATCAATTACTTTAAATTTTAATTTCAAAATTATATCATTTGAAAATAAATTTTAAAATTTACTCCGAGCAAAATTAACACCCCTGAGACCCCTTTTTAAAATATAATCCCTCAGCTGACATCGCGGGTCCCTTTTAGATTTTGAACTTTTTTTCTTAAGACTTTTAACACTTTTTTTTCTCCTTTAAGATAGTAAAAAACATTTAATAAAATATTTTGAAAAATCCGAATTTCAAATAAATAATGTACTGTGTTAACTATAACTATTACTATATAAATTATGAACGGAATTAAATTTTAAGGCTGTCCGGAAAAGTAAGGGGCTTGAAATAAACGGAAGCCCATTTTAGGAGAAAAATGCCTCAATTTCCCTGGGAAAATTTTTATTTTAGTCATACATCTGTTAACAATATAGGTTTCCAAAAAATTTTAAAATATTCCATGAATAAAACTTTTTTTTAATACGTGAAGCATAGCCCCATTTAACATTACGGTATAGGAAAAAACCAAAAAAACATTTTATACCAGAAAAAATGAATCTCACTAGTTTAAATGGGAAATATGACAAAAATTCTTTTAAAAAGGATATATGAACCCAAATACAATTAATTTTTATTATCATATTTCTTTTTTTTAAAAAATTTCCAAAAACCATTAAACTTTAACAAAAAAGTGAGGGGGGAAATTCAAAGTCGCACGTTTGAACGTGGCTTTTTGGGAAAAAAATTTTAACCATTAATTATAATTAAGTATTTTAACCCCCCCCAAAAGGGGCGTTTATAAATTTGCTCATCCCCCTTTAAAAATGGGGTTTTTTAGGGGTTGAAAAACATCCGATAAAATTTACCCCATTAAAAAGAAACAGCCTTAAAGAGAAGGATTCCCGTTTTTTTAAGGTTGACCAAATGTAAAATTTAAATCAAATTCAATTTTTATTTTAATTTCTTTTTATTTTTTGAAAAAAGCCAAAAATGTTCTTTTTTAAATTTTAGAAAAGTTAAAAATTCGGGTTTCTTTCAGTGCTTTCATTGGGGAAAATTTAGTTATAATCTAAACCAATTCTAATTTTTTAGAGGTCTTTCAATTTGTAAGTGAAAAATCTGAATTAAAATTAGGACCTTTTGGGTTGAAAACGTAAAAACCTTGGGAATTTAAAATCAGAAGCCAAACTTCCCTTTAAAGTCTCAAGGGAAGGCGAATATTGAAAAAATTCGAAACAAAAGTTATTAAAAAAAAATTTTTAATTCCGAAAAAAACAAATAAAATCATTCTGACGTAACAAAACATAAAACACACCTTTACATTGATATAATACGCTTATAAATGTATCAGTACTGAGAAATGTATTTTGCAATTAAATTAACAATACTAGGTTAAGAACAAGTTTAATAATTACCAGCGATCCCACGGGCTTGTCATATATAAAATTATACGCAAAAAATTAGCACTTATCTTGATAGTTTGTGCTGTTTAAAATTAATCCTTTAACTTAAGATACGCGATTCACTCCCCAAAGCCACCATTTTCCACGTAGACGTGCGTATGTGATGAATTGGGAAGGGGGAGGGAGACAAAAGGAATAAAAATGTAAATCCATCGCAAACACTGTCAATGCTTTTTTATTGCATTCCAAAGTTCTTTTATTGCGTTCGTAATAATTTTATGGATAACGGTGCACAGAAAAGATCGTACTTCGGCCCAAAATATATATACGTAAGGCAAATTTAAAGCTTTGGCTGAGTGAGACGTTTATATACGCCGATGGCACTTAAGAAGTTAAAGTTCTATTGTAGCTTTATCATCCAAATTATAGTATTATTGAATTCAATACATTGTTATTGTATGGAAGGGGGGCGCGATGAAAATTAGGATTGAATATTGGGTCACAAATATTGAAATTCTGAGAAGCACTGATTTAAATGCAACAACAAAAAAGAAAAAGCACGGTTAAAATGTTTTTAAATAATTACTTAAAGGTGTAAAAATAAGAAAAAATTTTCATTTCTAAACATATTCAAAAACAAAATGATTTGTTCAAAACATTACAAAAAAGAATGAAATCATCTTCCATTTAGGTCCAAATGAGAACAAATTTTGAACAGTGGGAAAAAGTATTAACATTTTCCCAATTAAGAATTTCATTCTAGTCGTTCTTTCACACAGATAATCAAATTCAATTTGCTTCCACTTGTGAATGAAATAGCTTAAAGGGTATTATTTCACTAGTTTTGAATAAACTTCCTCAGAAACGCAATGTCAATTATTTAATTCTCAATTCAATGAATCTATTCACTGATGAAATCTATGCAGCGTTTCATTTTTCTCATAAAATTCTAAAAATCTTACATTAATTAGGAAACTATTTCACAGTTAAACTTTTTTGCTTTTTAACAAACTGCAATAAGGTTTTACTAAAAAAGTTTGCTCGCTATGTTTTGCGCATTAATTTATATAAGCGTGTAAAACCTTCTATTTATTTAAAAAATACTTTAAGAAAATGATACCTGAATGAATATATATAAATATAAAGATATGTCAAAAGTTTCTCTACATATAATAATTTCTCTAAAGTCTTTTCTCAAAGTCTGTATTTTAAAAAATAGTTTTATGTGTAAAAAAAATAATAAAAATCTTCAAAATTCCGAAGTCTTACAGTTTTTTTAAACAAATTATACTTTTACTAAAAATGTCGGTTCAGTATGTTTTGCTCATTTCTGTACATATGCGTATAAAATATTTTATATACTTAAGAAATATCTTTTTAAAAAAACGATACCCAAGTGAAAATATATATTAGGAGAAGTCAAAAATCATTTCCATGTTCAACTAAAAAAATTGTACGAAAAAAAAGTATTGTATTCTAATTACAATATTAGTCAGTCATACAAAAAAACCTAAGCGCTATTATAAATAACAAAAAAAGGAATATATATCAAAAATAAGGAGTCTAAATTTCGCTATTTTCCTCTTTCGAACGTACCATGATACCAAATGAGATTTTTGTATCAAACTCCGTAATAGAGTGGCAATATTCAAACGCAATTATAACGCGAAAAAAAAATATTTAAAATAATACATTCCCCAACACAAAAATTTTCAGATCCTATAAAATTGGTAATGAGATGCATCTTCTACTATTACGCACTACATTTCTTGATGAAATTAGAATTCCACAACCCACTATCACTTAGCATCAAAGTTCATGCCTTCAAGTGCAGAAAGAGAAAATAATGCACATTTTAAATATTATTTATCTCTTCCAAATGTTTTCAAAAGAGAGATTTAAAAATTTGCAAAATGATGCATTAGCTCTTTAAGGTATCCGACTACGTTCGGAACCGTGATTTTAAAAAAGCACATAAATGGATAATTTTCATGATATTTAATGCCCCTTAGATTAGAATACATGTATAAAATTGTTTTAAGGACATTTTGACAAAAAAATTTATTTAAATACAATATTTCGGCAAAAAATTAACTTAGAATAACCTTTATTCAAAATGTTCTCTTTTTGTTAAAAATTCTTCTATTATAATAATATTTTGTCTGTATATCTCAGACCACTGTGCAGAGGCTCCACTATGAGTTTTGAAAAATTCACATTATTTTCAGAGTTACAACCAATTGAAATATATAATTATCGGCGTTTTTTTCTTAAAATTTCTCCCCTCGGTTGTCGTAAAACATGGATAAACCCACTTCTAAGTTATATATTTCAAAAATTCTAGTTGAGCTTCTGTACAGAGTTCTGAGCTATTTACAAGCAAAATAATTTTATAATAGAAGCAATTTTCACAAAAGGAGGATATATTGAAAATGGGTCATTCTATGTTCATTTTTTGTTGAAATATTGTACTTAAATAATTTTTTATTGTAGTAGTATTCTTAAGATAATTTTATATACATTTTCTAATCTAAGCGACACTAAATATCATAAATATTAACCATTTATACGCTTTTGCAAAATCACGGTTCCGAACGTAGTCGGATACCTTAACAATGACCAATGCTTATAATAACAAGGTACGTAACTAAACATTTCAGTATTTCGTATTTAATAATAACGTGACCAATTGTCCTCCCTTAGGGTGGACAGTCCTTCTCTTATAGGTCCTTCCTCAAAAAGTGTCCTCCTACTCTCTCTTGTCCTCTTTTTCAATATTTAAAACCCAATCTGTTAATTTCTGTATTCAGAGATGCCATGCCGAACTCATACGCGTCATGTGCCTGTACGGTATGAATTATCGGAATGTATTTTGTACATAATCAGGCTCCTAGTTTTCATAAAATTATTCAAAATAGTGATGGTGAACATATTTCTGCCACAGAGGTTAATCTTATTTTTAACAATTTTGTCCTTCAATAAAAATCACAATTTGAAGAAAAATTTATTCCTATTTAATAAAAAAAAAAGAAAATTGTCTGACTTAGAAGAATCAAATCTGGGTATATCGGAAAAGTTTACCAAAGTGTAGAAATTTTATACCAAACCTGTTTCCAATATGTCGAAGAATGGTCCGAAACAAATATCATTGGAAATAACAGTTTCCAATGGTGATTTTTGACTTCATCACAAGTAAATGAGGAAGATATAGAAAATCTTAGTGAATTTTTATCGAAAGAAATGCTTGTAATATTAAAATCGATGACAGTTGATTAAAAAAAATTAGAAGACGGAATGTATATTTAAATGCTGCTAAATTAGAACAATATGGAAATCAGCTTGTTAAAATTAATAAAAGATCGGTAGATAGAAAATTAAGAAAAGATAATTAACAGCTTCAAAAAGGAATACATTCCATATGAAAATTTAGTCATTCTTGTTGAATTTACATTGTGCTGCCCTGAAACTAACGCACCAGTTGAAAGAGTTTTTTTTTAATTGATAATGATTTTTAAACTAGTGAGAAATCAAGATTAAAAGTTGATACTTTAGCAGTAGCATTTACTGCAAAATTCAATATGAAGGATATCTGTTCCGAAATTTTCATTATTTAGAAAATGATATATTGACAAAAGAATTCTTTCAATGTAAAAATACTCGTTTAAGTAAATAATTAAAAGGGAGAGAGAGAGATGTAAACATAATTCATATATTTTTGTTTGAATTAATAAAATGTTTCATATATTTACGTTGCAATTTTTTCCTAAACTTTTCGTCCTCCTTTTCATTGTGAAAAAAATTGATCATCTTACTAATAATCAAATATAACGGGATGGATTGTTTTCGTATAATCAATATTATATGTTATCAGCAAATTATAAAAAACAAAAATGTTTCACACAAATAACACACACAACAACTCTACTTTTGAACTTATCAATATATAACTATCTAAAACCATCTTTCAGGACTTCCCATACCCTATTTACTCAAACTTATTTCTTTCCCTCAAAATTATTAACTTCAACATACACGAACTGTTAATGCTACCTATTTCTTTAATTTTTAAATATGAAAAATGCTAAGTCGCATTTTAAAATAATGTAGAAATATATATCAATTGTTATTTGCTAAAAAGAACGCTTTCCAAAAAAATAATAATAATAATAATAGTTTTTCAACGCTTACCTTTTTATCTTTTCATACTGCCCCTCAAGCATTGGCAATCTTGCTCAATTTCAATTCCTATAAATAAAAGAAAATGGAATTTTAAAACTTTAAAGATTGATATTTTAAGAGTCAGAAGGGGATTTCATATCTTCAATTATTTTCATTTCTTCTCTTGTAATAAATACAAAATGGTAGCTAATAATTCAAAATAAAACATTGAAACATGGCTTACTATGTATAATTTGCGATCCTGTTATACTATTAAGGAATTAAAGATTCCAAAAAAAATGAAGTATAATAAAAACACGTATAATTAAAACAATTAATAATAATCACTGATAATTATGTTAAAAATAACTATGCCTTCTAAAAATTATTTAATAAATGAGAATACACAAAATCAAGAGGAATAACAGCATTTAAACATAAGCATGTTGTTGCTGTGGCTAATGCCTCCTGTCTGACGTAGTCAGAACGAGAAAATTCATCGTGGCAAGGGGCTAGAAGTACGCCTGTCGTTGTCCTTCGCCTTGAGCACCATACAGGTGACAGTACAAATTAGCTCGGCGAAATTCCCCGAAAGAACGATAGATGGCGACACCACCTATCTCCACCTCCACAATTTAGACATGGAACTAAAGGAGAGGGAAATATTCTCCAGTCCCCTGCACTCGTAATTCAGCCCACAAGACATTCAGACCCACGTATTTAACGAGCCCGTACTCTATATGTACTCGGAGGGTATTTGGGGGCATCTGGCATCGAATTCAGGCCTTCCGGTCTGGAGTCCGATGCTCTAACCACTAGGCTACCCGCAGCCCACATAAGCATATTAATTATTTAAATCAAGAGTAGACATCTTGTTTTGTCTCATTGGCCCCGTTGTAGGAGCGAAGGATACCGGAGAGAACCACAACTTTTTTAAATGATTGTGCATTCATTAGTTTGAAGGAGGAAGGTTCGTTCTGGGTACCTTCCGTTTCGAACGCAAGTACGTAACCAATCATGCCAAAACGATCGTCTTCGCGTGATGTTGGTACTAGTTCATATAGATATCACACCGCCACATACTCCCCTGCCAGTGTTTCGGCGAATAGGTGAACAAACGATACCATATTCGTGGCGAGCATGTAAGCAGTTGCGTCACTTGGTGGGTTGCGTCATTCGTGCGAGACGGCTTTGAGAATTGCGTCATGTGTGTGACGGTTTGGTTGCATCATTTGTGTGACGGTTTGATTGCGTCATTTGTGTGAGACGACTTTGAGAAGTAACGGCTTATTTGCGTCAATGTTTGACGGTTAGGTTGCTTGTGCGGTGGATAGATGGCGCTACGACTGCGGCGCGTGAAGGGTGCGGTTCCTTTGCACAGCCAGGGTCACCAATGAAGGAGGGAAGGTTCGTTCTGGGTACCTTCCGTTCCGAACGCAAGTACGTAACCAATTACGCCAAAACGATAATCTTCGCGTGATTTTGGTACTAGTTCATATAGATATCACACCGCCACAAGTTAAATTTGCATCTCAGAAAAGACATAGATTGTATTATAAAAATTATTGTGCTAATTTCATGTCACTTGTAACTGCAGGTATATTTAATTTTAGAATCAGTTTAATGGGACTAATGAAAAATTTTTACAATGTTTTTAAATCAGGAGTGAGATTGCTTGTAACTTTTGCATATTATTCTGATTAGACAACTTTAACTACATCATAAAATATGTCAATATGTATTCAACTAAATGTAGATCGCCAACTACGTTCGACAGAAAAATAACTTTTTTGCTCAGTATTTCAATACGAGCATTACAATAAAATATGTAGGCATTCAGGCCACTTGCGGGCCCCAATCCCTTATCTGTCTCATTTTTAAAGTTGAACGAAGTGGAACTATGCTTAAAAGTGCCGCATTCTGATTGGCTGAGCCAATCGTTCATGAAAGTTCCTCTATCTGGAGTGTAGAATTTTAGTGCGTAGCAGAGAGCTCAGTGGCTGCTCTCTCATTGGTCCGTGGTAAGTGAGGAGGTCGACTCTCATTGGCGGCCCATGCGGTCTAGAAAGTAACTATATATAGAAAGGAAATGGACTTGTCCAGTAGTATGATAGCCAAATGGAAGAAATTAAGATTGAAAGAAAATTTAATATTTAGATGTGCAATAAAAATATTGTAAATGGAATTTAAAGCTAAGGTAGAGTCAAGAAGATTTCTCTTCTTCACCTTTTATAATTAATATCAGCACTCTAATTGGGTAAATTTAAGATATTTATATTTTTGGTAAGCCGGAGAGAATTAAAGAAGTTTTTAGCTATTTCTTGGATGTGAGATTTAAATCTTTTAAAAGCCTTTCGAATGCCGTCACATTTCTCATATATCACACACATGTAGCTTTAACGATCATCCGAATCAAAGAATTTTGTAAGGCATCAAGAATATTAATATTACTCTTAGAGGCATATTCCAATGCTGGACAAGCATATGCTATTATGGGATGTAACGCGGCTGTAAAGAGAAGCACTTTGTTCTCAATACTTAATTCTGAAAAATTAAGGGGAATCATTTATTTTTGCTCAGTACATGCTATTAGCAGGTTTTATACATGTAGTTACTTTTTTGTTTTCTTTATTATTACTTGTTATACAGATTTGTTTCACGCATGCGTGTTGTCCTGCCATCCTAGAGGAAATTATACAAGATGAATCTTAAGTCACTCACAGGAAAGAAATATCACGGCTTAAGGCGGATTTTCTTACGATCTTGGAGGGTTGCAAAAAAAATCATTTGTAGGCCTCTACTTGATTATCCTGTCTTAAAACACTAACGCGAAAGGAATCGTTGCATTTCGCCCGCAGATTATCAACCCTAACTCGTTCCACACACACACAAAAAATCCGAAACCTAATTATAATATGCCTAGAAGCACAACAAAAATAATTGAGTTTAGATTTTTCACATTTTATTTCAAAACGTGCTCACACATAATTCAGAAATAGTCAGTATTATTTACAGTTTTCTCTCACTATGCATTAAACAAGGAAACATGTGTAATTATTCTCAGAAGTGCTTCGACGAATGTTTAATCATACGAGTTCGTTCGAAAATCTCTTTTTTTACAACAGACGAAGCTTTTTAGAAACAGTATAGAAATGTTCCTTCGCATGTAAATTCAATTACATATACAAATGCTTAATTAAAACCTTTGAATTACGTATCAAAAATAAAAGGATGAAAGTACATATTCTCTCCAGAGATCTGACGATTTTCACATGGAACAAATGGTGTAACACAAAGATTAGTTTCTTCCACGAAAAAAAATATTGAAAAATTTTGATGTTTAAAAATGTATCGAATGTTACATTATTTCCTAATTATCAAACCTCTCTCCAGACGCGGTTCTGTTTTTCATCAAAAATCAATTTGTCTCCGGCCTTGAGTAGGGCCGAGAACATGGTATCTAGTATATTCTATTAACATGTTAATAAAGCGACGGGGATTACTTTGGAACACCATAACAAAGTATCTGTTGAGTCGATGGCGAACAAGGAATTGATCTAACTGGAGCATATTAAATATGAATATATTTGAAGGGAGGGAATGGTCTAATTTATATCAAAGCCAGACGGGGAAAAATAATTTATTCTGAAGGATAATAAGAAATGTGTGTACAGATGTAAGAGTATTAAAATAAGGATGATTGTGGTTATATGTTTTCGAAGTGTATCAAATTAGATGCAAGTATCAAATACTTTTTTTTTAATCAGGCTTGACTGCTGATGTTTGCATTTGATATAAAGAATCTAAGTTTAGTTATTCATCATAATTCAAGAACTGGAAAACATGCTCATTCATGAGTCTGGAAATTCCTACCCACTTTCAGATATAAACCCATATAAACAGTTCGGTATCTATTTCATGCTATTCATTTCACTTGCTGAAAAAGGAAATGGGTCTCCAAGGTAACCGCTTTTCTCAGCATTTTATTTTTCTTGTTTTAGAAAGAGGATAATAAGGGACTTGGATACGCCATTCTCTTTAAAATTGGCATTTGCTATGATTATTAATAAATCACAGGAAGAGTTTTGTAACAGTTGGTTTATGTCTAACATCGAAGTTGTAAGGGCGCCCCTCTCCAGTGCCCTTCTCCTTGATTATCAGCGTGAGCTAGAGGTGTAGGAATAACGGAAGAACTAGAAGCTGCCATGATCTTAATTTGACTTTATTAAGATCTTAAAACTTAAACATCTAACAGATTAGATATTAATAATATATGTAAGAGAATCTACGGTGGCTAAACACACAATATATATATATATTACCGAAATAACGTAACCCGGACCACTATCAATAACTAACTCGCCTAAACTCAATTCCAATACTATCACAGATCCTAATATTAAATAGTCACTCTTACCTTAATTTCGATCGACAAATCCAATTCTACTGAAAGTTGCGTATTTACTGGAGTGCAATGGTATGCACCTTGACCCAATGGCTCTATGTCCGGAATAACTTCTGTTAGCTGACACTTAATCTTTCTAAAATCTCTTCATACTTGAATCACATTGATTATCATAACATTCCTCAAATTGCCACCCCGCTTACTCTAACTTCTGATATTTAAAAGCTTCCTAATTTGTATCTTTCCTTCACGCTTCACTTCTTCGGTTTGGTTGGAAAAGAGTTGCCACTAATCCTGGCCCTAAAGAACCCAAAGGACATGTTACTGAAAAGATGCGTGAGAACGTGACAAAGTAAACATTGTTTACTCATGGACAATATTGTATGTGGCTCTGTCAAGGTGCAGAAGCAAAGACGGAATAAAATTTCAATGCAGTTTGGAAGAAAAGGTGATTAGGAACATCAAAGAGGCACTTAATTGAAATATACAAATTAAAATGTGGACATGAAGGCTTGAAATTTATTTTTTCCCTGCTTACAATATATAGAAAAAAAGAAATACATAATAAATGTAAATTATAATTTAAGCAATGAGTATAAATAGAGTGGTACCTTCCCTTAGTTAAAATAATTTTACTTTCATTCATTATTTGTGAAAGAAAAGGTCCATAAACCGAAAAGGAAAAAAAGGAGGAATTAAAAAGTACCTTTAAAGATAAAATTGTTTGGAAGACGATGAAGAACTACATAACTAGTTTAAATATCTGGATAGAGGATAAAATATTCTTGGATTTTTACTCTGCGTCAACAAGATATAGCATACCGTAGTAAAACAGTCATAAGTGAAAAAAAAGTGAAATAAAATTTTTATGAACAGCTACATCTTTATTTATGTACCTAGGTAAGTGCATTTTTATTTCGTATGTTTAAAATAAGAAGCCCTTAACTATATTTGAAATAGAACCTTCATAAAGAATCAGCCAAAAAAAACTAAAAGTACTAAAAGTAAAAAAAAAATGCAGCAAAATCGGATGCATTTCAATAAATAAATTGCATGAATAAACAATGATAGGGCATTAATTTTTAAATTTAATGTTTTTTTTTCCTTCGATAAAGCATCGAATTTGTCGTAGATAGTACGAAAACTTTATTTCTCGAATAATTTTGTTGATGGAATAAGAAAACATTTGAATGACTGATCTGAAATCTAATGATGAATTCTAAAAAGATTTACTTGGAGATATTCCAAGAGAAGGACCTTAATTTCATTTATGAAAAGAAAATCAAATTTTATCCAACATCCTTCAAAATGCAGGATCCTTCTTTCCTTTTTCGCCAGCATTAGAATTTTCCTGTTTCAAATTCCATTAGAAATTAGAATTGCTGTTCTTCTACAAAAATAATTCTTTTTATTTCTAGATATTTCTAAAACAGAAATTACTTAGAAACGTTCTTTTGATCATCCGGTATTTTGAAAGTCAAAAAACAAAATTACTGAACAAAGGCAAATGCAGATAAATGTATTTTTTAGAATTATGTTGATGCATTTAAATAAAGTACACACCTTTAACGAGGTTTATAAAAAGATATATTTTGATACATTTATTGATCCAATAGAAAAGTTGTTTTAGCAAAAATCAAGCCCTAATTCAGGATTTAATAAATTTCAAGACTTTTTTTTATATTAATAGAGGGGTCAAATTTTGTTGCTATATCACACATAAATAACCAGATAGCTAGCTATGCTGAAAGCTGTCATTCAAGAAAATTTTGAATATTCAGTGTTTTTTAAAAAATAATTCATACGAAGTAAGAGAAAATTTGTTTATCATCTCGAATCAACACCGTTATAAGTACTTTTCTGTTTCGCCGGCGCAAGCAATAAAGTCGCCAAGAATGATACAACTGACGCCAAACCAAATATTCCAGCTGGTAACCTAACAAAAATAGAATGGCTTTTCATCGCTTGTGAAAAAAAAAGAACAGGTTTCTAAAATCAAGAGAACAGACTGTTCCAACTTTTTCAAAAGGACAGTTGTTCTTTTATTTACGATCAACCCACACAAAATTTAAAATTACTTTAAGACTAACAAGCAAAAAGCTTTAAAAACTTTAAGATGAAATCACAAATACATAAAATAAAAATTGTTGAAATTATTGTAATGTTATAGACGATATGTGTAATGAACACATCCGAAATTTTCAGAGAACAGGGTGTTCTAACATTTTTGAAAGAACAGGGCCTTTTATCTGGAAATCTACCTATACAAAATCAAAAATTATTTTAGTCTAACATGCAAAAAGTTTTAAATACTTTCAGGGGAACACACATATCGAGAAAATAAATTGTTGAAATATCTTATTATTTTGGAATTAAAAACGCGTTATATGTAAGGAACACAATCAATAAATTCCAAGCAATTTTTACTCTTTACAGCAATTAAATGAATGAATCTCAAAACTTAAATGTAACAATACGATGAAAATTTTCTTAAACATTTCATTATGTTCAATCAAGACCTGTTAACAAAGTATTATAAAGTTCTTTGAGAGCTGAATTCGAGTGAAATACTTCTTGGATTGTTTTGAAAATACTTGCGCTGAATTTTTGACAAAAATAATGCACAAGAGGGAAATAATTACAAATATTTTAGATAGACCTCATAAAACTAATTCTTGAACAAAAGCTGGTACATAATAATATTAAACACTTTTTCAAATAAAGGGTGTCCAAAGTTTTAAAAAATAAGTGATACATATTTTGTACCACCGCACTTCAAGAAACATGATAGTTCTGGAAACATGATTTTTTTCCTCCCTAGGCACAATAGCTAGTTACTTTACAGTTGGAAAATAAATACACTTCATCTTATACTGTTATTCATCCTATATGTTTAAACACATTTTCAGTTTTTCCTCTAATCTAATGTTGTAAGATTAATTTAAGTTTAGCCCTAATATACCTAATGTTAGTTTTAATTTTAAATATTTTATTCTATATATTATTTTATTTTACCTAGTTTTTATTTAGTCAACATATATAATAATTGCATTAGTTGTATTTATTTTTTCCTCAACACGAGCTATATAGCTCATTCAGGATATTTGTGTAATTTTGTATGTATATTATTTAATAAATATTATTTAAAAAGAATTTAACTTACAATAAATCTATAACATAAGCAATAAACATCAATAAACATGTCTATTATTGCAAAAAAGTACGTGGAATATATGTTGTATTTGTAAAGATGTCCTGCAAAAGTGTGGTGATACATTTTTTTTACTTCCATATTTTCATACTAGCAATGCACATAAGAGGTACTAATTATTGTAATATTACTTATTTAGTTACATAATATATGTACTTACTAGATTTGTATCAAATATTACAAGAATCACTTTCATTTACACTTAAAAATACACAACCCAGTCACTTCCAAATATATCACTCAACAGACTCATAGCTGATGAAAGAATGAACTACTGCATAAACCCATTGCACACAATTAGCTTCCGACACCTTTTGGAAACTTGAGTAACTGCTAGGAATTGACCTATGTGGTGGTTCAGAGAATGTACCATCTGAGGCATTCAAACAAGTGGTACGTTTTATGTACCACCACACAATAAACGAATAAGAGTTTGCGGTAAAATATATGTACCATCAAGCATGAAAAAGTTAGCAAAGATAGATAAAGTTAGATAAAGCTCTTTGAGAGCTAACTTCAAATAAAATACTTCTTAGATTCCCTTCTCTTTTGAAGCGCCATTAAAATCCAAATTCACTCACTCACTCAATTCTCTTTTGAAAATATTTGCTTAAAACTGAAATTCGTTTTTTTTTTCTCTAATTACGAATTCGTTCGACTTTACTTAAAAGTTAAAAATGCGGAAAAACATAACGCAAAAGGGCAAAAAATCCATCTCAACCAGAAAGTTTTATTGGCTTCCTCCTAAGAAACTCATTACATACTTTAAAATTAAACTCTTGTCTCCAAACACGACATTTTTCTGTGTTGTCAGCCGTAATCTCATTATCAACGTTTCACTTCATCGTGTTAAAAACTCGAGTGTGTAACAATGAAACTTTTTTTTCTCTTAAGATATCGTACGCAAACTGAGACGTACGTTTAATCAACCGTTAAAAAATAAGGGCAAAATACTTTTTTTGGAAGTTTATTCAACATATTGAATTTAGATTAGGTGCTAGGTGCCTGATTGTTCAAACATGCTTCACATTACTTGACGCCTGATGAAATTTCGTGCAACTCGATGCGATAGAATTCAAGCCATTGAAGAGATCACTCTAATCTTCATTATGTTCAACCATTCTGCCATATTGGCTCACTTAGGACTTGATTAATTAACGTTCTAAAAATGATGAATTTTATTTCCTATAGATAGAATAGAAGCAAAAAATGGGTGATAAAAGAAGCACCCTGAGAGGATTAAACCTTCAGCCATAATTGCCATCCAGGATTATCAGAACATCTTTAAAACAAATTACACTAAGCCAAAAAAAACTTTGATGAAAGAAAACGAAGTTTTTCTATGCTTATTATTTTCATAAGGGTTAAAAAATGATGCTTTAAAACTCTTCTGTGCTTTCTTTGCATTAAAAAATGAAGTGGAAGTTTTCCCTTTTTTTCTTCGTTTATCTTTTTTTCATGAAATATATTACACATACACACACATATATATGACTCAAATTCTCAGGAATCAAACATAAAAAGAGCACATATTTGTCTGGTCATATATGGTTGTAATTTGATCTTGTATATACTTGGAATACACAACATGACTGGAACAGATGACGATATTTTTTCACGAAAACATTTCCCTTAAAATCCGGCGTATAATGTGCACTTTTAACACAAAAAATAAGGTCGAAATTTACGGGTGCGGGTTATACGCTGGATATAAAAATGATAACTTCAAAAAGAAAAAAAAGACAGATGAGCAATAAAAAATATTCTTCTATATATATCTGTTTACTTAAAAGAAATGACATTCCTTATGTGCTTAAAACGTTATAGTTCTCGAAGTATACTACTTTTTCAAAAGCTTGGGATAAAACTCGAACAAATGACTTCAAAATATAAGACACACATATAATATATTACACACGTACATTTCAGGTTTCTTCATAAGAAAGAGGGTGCGCGTTATACATCGACTATACCTAAAAATTCAAAAATACAACTTTAAAGTATATGTGCGCGTTATACGCCGGATTTTACGGTAATTGATGACGACACGATAAAGTAGAAGAAATATGGCAGGACAATATAAAAACAAACTCATATTACAAAAGACAAGTAACACAATTGATTACTTTCTAAGTATACTTCAGAACCATTTTTTTTCACTTCTGTAAGACCCGTGTCGAAAAAAGGAAGACTTCACTAGTGGGTATTCTGTTTTTTTTAGGGGAACTGTCGTGTATATCTTTAATCACAGCCTGGAGAAGAGTCAGACATTTCACTACTACCTCTTACTTTACACTTCTGAATTGTCTAACTCTTGATGAACAATTTTATAATTTCTTCGGTTTATTTGGTGATTTGAGTGTATCTATATTTATGAATATTGTTTTAGCTTATGAGGTGACGCAAGGAAGTAGCACTCAGCAGATATATAACATATGTCGCAGGAAAATGATGAAATTAGGAATCTCATCAAATCCCTAAGGGAGATAATCACGTTACGGTAGATGTGAAAATAACGTCTCTTCAAGGTCATTTTACCGATAAAAATAACGGATTTGAACGAATCCCTGAGCTGTTTCAGTGAAATTATGAAATAATATTGTTAAAAGTTTAAAAGTATTTATTTAACAAATATGGTGCATTATTAAACGCAGAATTAATACAACAATAGTCAATGAAATACAACTTATTTATTCGAAACTAATTAACAAATAATTAAAAAATTAGGCTGGTTATTTTTTTACGCACTAAAATATCAATCCCTATGTTAATCTTATGGTGCCATTTTTTTAAAGATATGACGTTGATATTTAGGGGATCGATAGTACTACCACAGTATGGTTAGGAAGTATAAGGACTCGACCCCCCAGGTTTCTCCTCCCCCGTATAGCATTTTGCAAATGCAAATTCTGACTAGTTCATTTTATCAGTTCACTGAAATAGCTCGAGGATTTGATAAAATCACTTACTTTCACCAAGGAAATGACCTTGAAGAGACGTTATTTCAGCATCTCCCGTCAATTTATCACCTCCCTTAAGGATTTGATGAAATTCCTAATTTCGCCATTTACCCTACGACATATATACTGTATAAGCCATTTTCATGTGGCTGCAGTTCAACTCAAACTAGAGAGTTGATTTCAGAACTAACAGGTTTAGATAGATACACAGAGGCCTACCACTCATTCCTATCGCCTACTACGTGTCTTGCTGTTTAGTGGCTCGTAAATAACAAACCTTGTATAGCGCGTGTGGGCGTGTAATTTTTACTTATTTGCACTTCTACGATTTTTCTGTATTCAAATAAATAGAATACTAGTCTAAATATGAGGAAGAAATCATAAACTCCATGGGATAAATATTAATTTCAGAAATTTAAAATGTCTGATAGGCAGACGCGTCTTAGTGTGAAAATTGAATTTTTTTTTTAAATACGAAGAAACACATCTGGTTTCCCATATATACGCGACAATTAAAAACTTCGTTTTTATTTTTTCATAAATCTCAACGAGTGGTAATTATAATAGTATGAACAATTTAAACATCTGATAAACTTGCAATCATATTATAAAGTATTCGTGATTTTAGAATGACAAGGGGGTAATTTATAATGTAATAAATAAAATGTTTTTATTTATTCTATGGATATGAAAAGAAAAATAAACACTTTTTAAATGTACTTTACAAATTATTTCTTGGTTCTTTCATAAAAAAAATTCATATTTGATATTTTTATTATAACTGTAAAATGTTTATTTTCAATTTCGTTTATGCAACATCTCGGTTTCATTTTTAGGCAATACAATGCACTCATAAAAATAAAATCGTCCCCAGAAGTCGTTTTTAAAAAGTTTTCTGAATTATTTAACTTCTTTGATAAATACATAACTGATAATAAATTTACCTTCAATTTTAAAAAACCGTAACGAACGCTAGAAAAAAAAAAACATTAAGTTACCCGACTAACCTAAAATCATGATTTTTTTAAAAATTGTCAAATTTGCTTATGATTTTATTTTATAGGCCATCTTATTAGCCTTAAAAAAATACAAAGTTTTTTTTTATTTTTCATTCACTAGAACAAAAACTACAAGTGTTTTAGTAAAAACAGATGCCATAACTTTACACGAGATATTAAACTATAAATTGCGTTGTACTTGAAATATGATTTTTTTCCCCGAAAAGTTCAAAAATGTTTTTAAATAGTTTGCTAAAATTTTTTGTCTATGTTCTGTGTAACATTAGAAGTGTTTTATCCTTCAGATTTATCAATCACTGTTTTAATACAAAATTTACAGTTCTTTATGTGAATATAATCACTGTTTTTTAATTCCTACTATTAGCTCACACTCTCTATATATCTTGGTGGAATATTCAATCGTTAATAAAATACATTTTAAAGAGCTGAATTGAGCTGAAATTTAATATACGATTATTTTTGATGACAATACAGTAATTTAATTATAATTAATAAAAATTAATTGATTAAAACTAATTATTCAAAGAATTACAAATACAGCCACGTTGGCATCATTTTTGGCGACTTAGCAACTCTTTTGGCAACTTGTGTCAAAACTTCAAAAGGTTTCTTTCTCACATTTTAAAGCGCACATTTGAGCAGAAATTTTCTACACACGATTGTTTGAGGTAAAAATACTATAATTTAATTTTAATTAATTAAAATTAATTGACTGAAGCTAATTATTTAAATAATTCTAGATACAGCCACGTTGGTTTCATTTTTAGCGACTTGGGTCAAAATTTAAAAAAAAAAAAAAATCTCACGCTTTAAAGCATTCAGTTGAGCTGAAATTTTATATAAAGGATTGCTTGGGGGATGACAATGTGATACTTTAATGATAATTAATAAAAATTAATTACCACTTAATGTTGTGATATGTATATACATTACATATTATGTATTTTAATTGTAACTATTTAATAAAAAGTATCTAAAATAAAAATTTTATTAATTGATCTAAGTAGGAATTGACTTTAAAAAAAAATTTTGTATTACTTGTTTTAAGCAATTTCATATAATAACTAAGATAAAGTGCTCCAGCTTTTGTGCAACTTAAAATATCTCTTATCCTGAAGGTCACTTCAAAAAGGAATAGCAAAGTAATACATCAAAATTGAAAAATTGAGAGAGAATTTATTCATTAACTATTTGTACAGAGATGGGCCCTATTTATGTCATTTTTTTTTTTTTAATTTTTACCCTTTTTTTCCCATTTCAGTGGTAATAAATTATTTTCCTCTTCTTAATTTTAGCCATTTTTTCTTAAAATATACTAAATAAATCTAAAAACTACAAAAGATACTCTATATATCCATTTTTTTAAAAAGAAAAAAAAAGTTGTCGAAAGTAGTCAGATATCTTAAGACCTTTTTTTATTTGCTATTCCTTAAGATCTTTTTTTTCTTAAGTTTACTTTTATCCAAATAAAATATAACTTAAAACCTAGAGATAGTATCAAATAATTAGATAAAATCATATTAGTTTTAAAAATACTGATTATGAAAAAAGATAATTTTTATCTAGAGAGAAATTTTTCTTGTACCTTAGTACACGCATTTGTTTCTGTCTAGAAAAAGTTTTAGTGATATTCTCAAACTTATGTTTCAAACTCACTAAAAATATATTCAGTAGCATTTCAAACAAATCCCGTATTTTCTTCTCAACAGGCTTTGTAGAAAATTAGATCAATTTTTTTTTTTCCTTTATTACTAAACTTTACGATAAAAAATAGGTGACAATTTTATCATATTATGATTTCTTAAAAGTACATGTTATTCAGTTGAATAAGAAAATCTATCTTCGTTGCTTAAAACCAAATAAATTCTTATATACTGCAATCCTTTCCCAACAAACGCTGTTACTCATTTTTCCTTTCTTAGCTTTCAAAAATCGAATATTTATATCCAAAAGAAAGAGGAGGAAGTGTAAAGTCATTATTTCAAACAGAGATCTGACGAATATGAAATGTAAGATTTCATGGGAAATAATTTTACGTTGCGGATGTAGTTCCTGCATTCTTTAAAATTCCTTTTTCCTTTCTTCTTGGTCTTTCAACTCTGATTTGACTCCCTTGAAAGTTCCTTTCAGCAGGCGTATTCTTCTTCAAAAGGAACCAGATCCAGAGAAAGATTCCCGAGAAGGGAGAGCAGAGAAAAATGGTAAAAACAATAAAATAGAGAGAGGCCTGTCAAAATTTCTGACAAGAATATGCAGTTAGAAAGTTGGGAGAAATGGATGTGACAAATACTATGTATATAAGAGGGTATTCTTCCCCTCTACACAACTTTAGATTAAATCGCGCATATAATTGTTGAAGTAATATGATTTCGATCGTGCATACATCGCTTTAGTCAGATTCACCATTAAAATTCTTCTCAAAATTGAATAGTCCGAAAAGCAGAAAACAATGTTTTTAATATACTACGTATGTATATTTTTAATATTTAAGTTGTAAGGCACCTGATCGGAGGTACCCCACTTCTACATTATCCTCGCGACCTAGATCTGTGGGAAGGAACGAAGAAGCGCAGCCATATCGTTCATCTTAATATCTCTTTATATCTCTTTACTTAAACGATATACAATAATAATAATATTCAATTCAAGTGAATCTGAAGTGAAGAGATACAATATTCGTATTACCAAATAATCGCGTAACTGACCACTATATCTAACTGTACCGACTGTTTCTAACTTCAGTAACTACACAGTTCTTAATAACTTGATTTAACATTCTTACCGCTATATCTTGGGTAAACAACAATGCACTTGATTCTAACTGACGTGGCTTTTATCCTTGAGGAACGGTATCCACCTTTAGCTTGATCCCAGAGGTACGGATAGATTAAATCTTGAAATCGGGATTTTCTCTCACTTTTAACTTAAGCGTTTTGCATAGACCTCCTATATTTACTTCTCATAGCCACCATGCGTACGCTAAACTTCTACTATTCATAAGATTCCTAATTTGAATATTCACGCTTCTCTTCTCGAATTGGTTGGAAAGAATTGCCATTCTGGCCCCAAAGAAACCCAAGAGGACAATTAGTTGAAATCGCGATGAGCCCGTCACAAAGTAATCCAATTACCGTTAAATCGAAGGAAGAAAATTCGTGGCCTTCGGAACCTTAGAATAGCCTTAAAAATAAACACCTAATTTAACAAGTTAACTGTAGTTGACGAGTATACTTGTCACGAAAAATTTGCAGAATTTTGTGTCATATGGCGAGTATACTCGTCATGCCTAAAAAGTAATGACCATTGGCTATTTAAATTGCAATTTTTGAGAAAACCAAAACATGTTCTCAAATTTCAAGGTGTTTAGAACATTTGGAAAACAGACCAGAATGGAAAAAAAAATGTAAAAAATTTTAAATGATTTCATGCGTCCCCGAATGCACCTGCTGAAACAATGTATAAGTTCGTATAACGAGTTTATTTATGTGCGATGATAATGTTTTTTAGATGTTAGCCTAAAAGTATCAAAAGCAAAATCAGAAAGTTAATTTTTAATAGGGTTCCTTCAGGAATGGTCAGCCATGGGACAAATGCGTGACTCCGACCAGGCCAGCCATTGACAGATGTTAGTCCGAAGTTACCTTGCTATCGAGTGGTGTAAATGTCAATTATTTGATGTTACAAATATGTTCTGATATTAGACTAATGGCCCAATGATGTGCTGCCTAAAGAAAAGTTATTTTATTGGGATGGATTTCTAGTAATAGGAGTGTGATCAACCCTACAGTACCTACTCAAGAACTTCCTTAGTGTCAAGACAAGTGGAAAACATTTTGTCCGTAAAGAAATAAGTAAATCAGTGTGTTTAAGGTATCCGACTAAGTTCGAAACCGTGATTTTGCAAAAGCGTATAAATGGATAATATTTATGGTATTTAGTGCCACTTAGATTAGAAAATGTATATAAAATTGTTTTAAGAATAGTATTACAACAAAAAATTATTTAAGTACAATATTTTGACAAAAAATGAACATAGAATAACCCCTTTTCAAAATATTCTCCTTTTGTGAAAAATGCTTCTATTATAATAATATTTTGCCTCTATATAGCTTAGACCTATGTACAGAGGCTCAACTAGAATTTTTGAAATATATAATTTAGAAATGGGTTTATCCATGTTTTACGACGGCAGAGGGGAGAAATTTTAATAAAAAAATGCCTATAATTATTTCAATGGGTTGTAACTGAAAATCATGTGAATTTTTCAAAACTCATAGTCGAGCCTCTGCACAGAGGTCTGAGCTATATACAGGCAAAATATTATAATAGAAAGCATTTTTCACAAAAGGAAAATATTTTGAAAATGGGTCATTCTAAGTTAATTTTTTGCCGAAATATTGTATTTAAATAAATTTTTTTTTTGTCAAAATGTCCTTAAAACAATTTCATACATGTATTCTAATCTAAGTGACACTAAATATCATGAAAATTATCCATTTACGCGCTTTTTTAAAATCACGGTTCCGAACGTAGTCGGATACCTTAATCATTTCAGTTCATTCAAGTAAATCAGTGTGTGTTTAAGTCTCTCAGTCCGGAGATTTTGACGGTTACTAAAATTCATAGATATCCATAAGAACTTATGGTTGGAAGGACCATCGCATGTAATTTAGGATTTTGTCAACCAAAAAATAAGTATTAGTAATAAAACAGACAGTTTTATAAAATAAACTCATCTTTAATGATCAAATATTTTAACAAGGACATTTACTCTGTGATTGACGAGTATACTCGTCATCGCTCGATTTCCGTGACACACATAGTTGCTCGCTCTCACTCGCACTGTTCAGCTACACGAGGGCTTTTGGCGACGGACCACGTAATTTTGAACCATGGTCAAGTGACGTGGATGACACCTGAGCTGGCACCCCTCTCCC
>BMAV01028224.1:100541-130684 GCA_019973955.1 Trichonephila inaurata madagascariensis
ACTAAGGTTATTTATAAAATATCCCCAACCATATATATATAGAGAGAGAGAGCACGTACTCGTATCATTTGAAAATATTATTAAGGTTTAGTCACAAATAAGTCTAATCTCGAACACATAGAATCAAATTATTCTTAATTATGCACTTCAAAGCGAAAACATGGGAATTCAAATTTTCTCGTGAAGCCTCGCAACTTTAATGATATGTGTATAAGTGACATAATACAACTAATATTTCATAACTTGGTTTCAATTGATGGAAAAATCTATTGAAAACTAGAGATCGATCATAATAAAAAGATGTTGAGAATATTGCATTATCTCCTAATTATTCAAACTACTTCGAAATGCTGTTTAATTTTTAATCAATTTATTTTCAGGTTTTGTTTAAAAACAGGACACGGACCGCGTTTTACATTACATTATCAAGTTAATAAAGCTACAAAGTTTACATTTTCAGCACAATAATGAAATGTTAATTTAATTGGAGGTGAATAAAAATAAATGATGCACATATATAGGAGAATATCATTAGTATGTACATAATGGAAAAGTGCATTGTACTTATCATTAATGTTGTTGTTGTCGTTGAAGAATATAGACTTTTTACATACGATGATTCTAGCATAGACAAGAAGGGGTGCACTGATTTCCATTTGAGAAGGGAATCCTTTTCAGACTAAAGTCCAATTTATTTTCCCGAAGATACAACCATGCCTATAACTCGGGATTCAAACACGAGTTCACTCGATTACAAGCCAAGTATCATAACCACTATACTGATGGGGTGGCACTTATCATTAATAACGTCAAATGAGAAATGTTCAAAAAGTTTATGAAAGGAGCATCTGTGAAGCTACTATAAGCAACGCAATACTATTTCGAAAGAAATATATTATTATTGTTTATTATAATTGTTTATTATATGGTATGTAATTAATTATATAACTATAGTTCAATGTTTTCGGGCTGCAATAATGAATACAGTGAAAGATGTTTTACGCGAAAGCGTTTAAAACGAAAAATATAGGTTAATACGAAATAATATACAATGGTCCTTACAAACTACTAAATATTTTCATGCATTATTTTTCTTTTAACGCGAAACTAAAATTGCTCGACATGAAAATATTTCCCTTCAGGAAATGAATAAAATACGGAAAACACCAGCAAGGCAGGCAAGATTTAAGAGAGGTGGTTTCACATGTTTTGTAAAATAACCAATTTTGTTTATCTAACCTACTTTCACCCTTTACAAACTCCACTATAAAAAAACATCTCATCTCTCATCAGTTCAAATCAGAGATTTTGAAACTGGGCCAACACTTAATGAATTGGTTGAGGAAGCTTCTGTTGTATTTGACTGTCCTACAGTATCATCGCAAGAATTCGTTGCAGTAGATGTTGATAATGTATGTACAACTCCAATTATGGCAGATAAAGACATTGTGGAGCTTGTTCAACTCTCAAAAATACTATTGATGCACGTTCCAACGACGAAAATAAAATGAAAAACGCAACTTCTGTTCCCGCGTCATTCAAGATGAGGAACATCATGAAAAGTATGTGTAGTTATTTAGACGCACATTCCAATGATGAAATGAATAACAAAATGAATGACATCGAATAATTTGTTGACAATCTGATGCTGAAAAAGACAATAAAAAGAAAAATATCAGATTATTTTCCAAAAACTCGATAAGGGTTTTGCTTTTTCAAAAAACTTTTAAACTTAATGTTAAATATCTTTAAGTTCTTGTAATATTTTTGTTTCACTGATTTTTAACAAATACATGTACATATATGTGTGTAAATATAAAATGCACTTTAATAAACTAAATTTTGCTGAATATATGTTTTTTTGCAATATCCCTTAACTCGAAATTCTTTAAACACGAAAAAATATTTCAGTCCCTTCAATTTCGTGTTAAATGATTTTCACTATAAATATCAAAATTTGAAGTAAGATTCCAATTTCACTATCTAACTTCACACTATCTTAGTGAATAAAAACAATTAAAAAGCTTTACGACTTGCAAAATATAAAAAAAATGAGAGCAAAAAAAAATATTTAATAACCAGCTCTGTAACGATTCTCACGGTTTTAATTTTCTTTTTATTTATGAAATTAGTGCACAAGTATGACTGAACTTGGAACACGATTTTAACGATCTTTAAGGCGAGACTGTCGCCAAATATCTTTGGCGATGGAGTATCTCTCTCTCTCTCTCTCGGTTAAGTTTTTTTAATTTCTTATCTATATAACACACTTACCTATACAACATATTCTCCCCAGACAGTCCTTTTTTCAGAAGAAAAGAAAGAAATCACTAAAATTATTTCAAAAGTCAGCTGAAAAAATCAAAAATTTCGACGGAAATGTCTAGTAACGAGATGGAAAGAGCTTTCAAGCACGTTCAGAAGCTCTCTAATTAATTTTAGTAATAAAATCAAAGTAAATTTTAAGATAACTCTTTTCAAGATAATAAATAAGTAGACAAATTTTTCTACTGGAAAATATAAAACCACTCAAATTTATTTTTACATATACGCGCGTACTCATTTCTGCTGATTTCATTAATAAATATTAACGCCACAGAAAATTTTAATTTTCTCTTGAATACATATACAATTACCTAAAAATTAGTATGTATCCTATTCTGAATGAAAAAATAAATTCCCATATGTTGAGTATATCTCATCATAATAACTGAAAAATGGAAATCATAGCTTATTATTTTACAAGAAGCAATTAATGCATCCTTCTTTTAAAATTACCACGTCACATATTTCATACGAATTTAAAATTTTTGTTTAAATAAGCTCATTACTAATTACGAGATGAAATTATCATCTCGTTATTAGTAATATAAGCTTAATTAGTAATAATCTTATTACTTACTTGAGAAAATCCTGAGGATAAATGCTTAAACTATGAAAAATTTTACTGTGTTATAGAAAAGAGAGAGAGAGAATTTAAATTTCAAGTAAAAACCGCGATTATTCGATATACCGGGTGTTTCTAAAAGAATATCGGAGTTTTAACGCTTTATAGCATTTACTACATATAACTTACAAGTATAATTCATACATTGAACGAAAGAGTAACTGAAACAGTTTTACCTACAAGTTTACAAATGCTCAATGTGAGCTCCATTCGTCACACATCAAGTCTATAGGCAAGTTCATCCCAAACTTTTTTCAGTGTGTCTGAGGAAATTCTTGCAACAGCTGTTTCAATCCTGTGTCTTCAGTCCGGAAGGTCAGCTGGTAGAGGAGGAACGAACACACAATCGTTTATGAACCCCCGCAGATAAAAATCACAATGTGTCAGATCGGGTGAACGTGGAGGCCATGCGAAACAAGCTTCATCGGGAGGCCCTTTGCAGCCAATCCATTGGTTGGGTACACAATGATGTTTAACCAATCGCGTACTGAGAGATGCCAGTGAGGCGGTGCTCCATCTTGCTGCCAAATGAAGTTATCTGAATTTTTTCTTCTTCGAATTGAGGAAATAGCCATAGTTGTAGTGTATCAAGATAGGCAGAACCAGTTACAGTTGATTACCAGTTACAGCCTTGGTCGTCCCGTATTTTTCCCTGTACAAAAACAGCTAATAGTTTCAAACTGATGATACCACCTACGAATGTTATTATTGTTTGGAGGTTCGACAACCGAACTTAATACGGAACGCTCGTTGCACAATAATAGCAAATTCTGTTTTTGTAAACTGGAGAACACAGTACGCTTTCTTTTCACAAGTTGCCATTTTTCTACTAGCGCGCTGTTCGGCGTGAAAGAGGGGGAAATTAGCATACGTTTCGCGTGCACGCGCAAACATGCCAACAAACGAAACTGCTTCAGTTGCTCTTTCATTCGATGTATGAGTCATACTAATATGCTATATGTAATGAACACTACAAAGCGTTAAAACTCCTATATTCTTTTAGAAACACCCGGTATATTCAATAACAGAATAACAAAAAAATTGAAGAAATAATTGTTATGTTTATGCAATAAAAAATAAAACATTTAGAGTTTAAGTTTTGCTTTATATATAAAGTAAAAATTATTAAACATTTCCCTGATATTTTTTAAGAAAATTGACTGCATAATACTTGCGGTTTGTCTGAAATCTACAGAAAGATTTTAGGAATTACTTGAATGTTAAGTAGCATAAAAGTTTTGAATTTTATTAAAATTAAATAATTTTAATCTATTATTATCATTGTTTTGTTTTTTGTAACGAACCTAATGAAATGAATAGCAGGTAATTTTGACTAAAAAGAAAAAAACTCAATGATAACCTCTAACTCAAATTCAGAGAGAGAGCATGCAAAATGGCAGAGACGCTTAGAACGAGGCTATAGAGTTGAAAGAAAACATAGATTCGAGAGAGAGACGAAGTTTCTGTACAACACAACTGCGAAATAAAAAAAATTACATTAATTATAGTAGACTGTATTTCATTCCTTGGATGTTACAATAAACATAATATTCTATGTCTAATTCGAGGTACACGAGAAGAAAAGTCATCATTCGGTCTTGGAGAGCTTTATCGACATTCATTGCATAATCAAAAGCTATTTTAAGATTGATATAAAATATAATATGAACACATTTCATTAAAATTTCATATATATTATGAAAATATTTTAAATATCGAATTTTTCGGAATATAACGCGCACCTATACTTTTAAACTGCATTTCTTAAATTTTAGGTATATTCTCCGTACAAAGCACACTTTTTTTGAGAAGAAACCTGAAATGTACATGTGCATTGAGTACACTTCAGTAAAAGTATGCGAGTGAAAGTCTAGAAACAGTATATGAGTGGATAATGAAAACTTGGAATTGAATTAAACCTAAAAATTAAAACGACATTAGACAGTGCATCTCAAAGTTTCCATATTCGCGACCCAATATTCCATCATAATTTCCATCGCCCCCCCCATACAATAACAACGTATTGAATTCAATAATAGCATAATTTCACCCTAAAACTCTTACTAACCCTTTCTTCTCTTAAGTGCCATCACGTGTATAAACGTCTCGCTAAGCCAACATGTTTATTTTCCCGGGCGTATATATACGTCTTTCCGAAGAACGATCTTCTCTGCACACTACTAACCACAAAATTTTTTCGAAGGCTTTGGAATGCAAAAAAAAGGATCTTGACAATGTGTGGGAAAGATTTAATTATTTCAGATTATTTGTTTCTTTATTCCTTCCCCCACCCCTCAATGCATCCCATACGCGCGCCTACGTGGAAAACTGTTGTCATTGTGAAGCGGATTGCTTAACTTTCAATCAACAGTTAATGGATTAATTATTAACCGTGCAAAGGATCAAGATAAGTGTTTATTTTTGTAAATAATTTTATATATGACAATCAAATGGGGTCACTGGTTATTATTAAACTTGTTCTTAACTTAGTATTGTTAAATTAAAATAAATTGTGTTAGTACTGATACATTTATAAGTGTAAATGTGTATTTTATTTTTTATTACGTCAGAATATATTTTGTTTGTTTACTTTCAGTAAATTAATAATTTTTTAAAAAATAGTCTTCTGTTTTCAACTTTTCAATATGCTCGCGCCCCCCTTGTACAGTTGCCACGCCCCCACAGTTTGAGAAACACTGCATTAGAAGAATATAGTATATCTAACTGGTTAGATAGAATGGAAGATGATTATTTATTTTTGATTCAGAGTAAAGCGATGGTGAAAAGGTAAAACAGAAGTCGATGATGTACCTGAAGAAATAACAGAAGTCGAACATGACCATTAAGTTCATTATGTGTACCATTTCTTTTAAATAAACAGTGCAACCTTCGCTATACTTCCCAGACTGGAATGTAGATGCTTCTACCTTATGGACAGAGATTTGTAACAGTAGCGTGAACTTGTGCACAACACATTACTTTCACCCGTCAGAGAGAGCTGGATTCCGATGAGTGAGGTCTCCCACTTCGTTTTCCAATCCTGGATTATATTTAAGCTAATAGGCTTTAATTTATTCTACTAAATTTTTACTTTTAATTATGCTGTATCGTCTATGTATCTGTCTGTAACTGTGATATTTTTATGTTATTAACTGTATTATTTTATCCCGAAATTTTATTGATTACTTTTAGTTCTAACCCAGAAACGACATAAAGAACAGTTACATCAACATTTAAATGTATGTAGAAATCTACTTTATTTATAAATGCACTCATCTTTTCTTTATTTTTAAAGTTTTCATTTTTATACCCGCATATAGAGTTTTTATAATACGCACTCATAAATTTAGATCTTATTTGTGTTGAAAGAGCACGTTATATTCCGGAACGTACGGTACATTTTAGCTGATTCACAGTATTTTAGGTAATGGTAATATTTAATATAAATTTATGGTATGGGAATAAAAAGGATCCTTTTTCTTCCTCTAAAATCTCGAATTTAAAAATGTCGAAAAACGTCGAACTAACAATCACTCATTTGAAAGTTGTCACTCTTATATAATTTCACAGGTTTATTCAAGCAAAAAAATACTTTAAATTAATTCCCCGCTAAACTGTTACTCTAAATATCAAGTTTTTTTCTCATTACAAACTCAAATTACGTAGAATTTGTTTCAAAAGTGTAAAAAGTAGAATAAGAAAATATAAGTTCAATAATTAAAGCCTTCACACAAACAATTCAATCTTAATTCAAGTTTTCGATTAAAAGAAGTCCATCCCGTATTTTAAATTAAAACATTTTTTTACAAAACAATATTTTCCCGCATTGTCAACCGAAATCTCATTAACTTTGCATCGCTTCATCCTGTTTAATCTAAAGAAACACATTTTTAAGAATCTTAACAAACTACGCTCGAGCTTAATCAGCCATTAAAAACCAAGAACCAGGGACTTTTTTAGAAGGTTATTCAACATGTTATGTTTAGATTAAATGCAAATTGTGTTTGATTTTCCAGATACTCTATGTTTTAGGTGGTCGTATAAAATAAATTTTGAATAACCCGATGACACGTAAACATTTGAATCATTCTGAAAATCGCTCATATCTTTGTATTGTCCGATCTCTCATCCATATTACCTCTTTTAAAGTTCGATTAATTAACATTCTAAAGATGATGGATTATTTGTATGAAAGAAAAACTGTTAAAAAAAGGTTTGGATAATGAAAGGATCCCCTGATAGGATTAAAGTTGCAGTTAATTACCTTCCAGGATTATCAGAATTCATTATGATGAAAATTGAGAATTTATAAAAAAAAAATTGGCAGATTGAGCAAAAACAAAGGATTTTTCTTTATCTCAATAATCTCTTATTCCACGAGGTAACAATGCAAAATTTTTCTAGAACTGCGATGTTTTTATCTTCAATAGTCATTTAAGACAAGATGAAAATTTTTATTCTAAATGAAACATTTTTTAGAAGAAAGTTAGATAATTGCTTTTTAATTAACTTTGGGAACTGGTACTAATTTTTTTTTCTTTGGAATGATTTGATTATTTTTAATATAAAGAAAAATATAAAAATTCCATCTAGTAAACTGTTGAATTGATTTTGCCAAATTATTTCATAAAAATGCACTGTATTTGTTTTAGTAACAGAAATATGGTAATGATCTTAAATTATATTTAATAAAAATACGCATATAAAAAACAATTGGTTTCAGAAGTACATAAGTTATCAAGATTGTGATAATATCTTTCAGTCTAATTTCATTGAAACAACAAAATTACGAAATGTGTGATGAAAACTAGAACAATAGTATAAATAATTTTTATATTACTTTTTTAGACACGTGTCTCTTTATGAAATATTTAATATTTCTTAAGTTATTAGAACCGAGAGAATTTAGTTTATTTCTACAAGAGATGCCTAGATTTGTGAACAG
The DNA here is from genome assembly GCA_019973955.1 of Trichonephila inaurata madagascariensis. Classification (NCBI taxonomy): domain Eukaryota; kingdom Metazoa; phylum Arthropoda; class Arachnida; order Araneae; family Nephilidae; genus Trichonephila; species Trichonephila inaurata. Next base: position 108,434 of record BMAV01028224.1, read on the forward strand.
AGACTCGTGAAGAAGCAGATTACGAAATAATTTCCCTTTTTATCATATTTAAAACTCTTAATTTGAAAAAAATTACAAAGCAACTCTCAACTTGATATATAATTTAACAATTATAAATAAGGGATACTTATGGTGTGTGTGTGCGTGCGTGCGTGCGTAAATCTTTGTCATTTCTTCCGTACAGCTTCATCGCCAATCTCTTTAGTTTTCCTGTTTAATATAAGCTATCTTCTGTTCTTCATCTAAAATCGCCAGTCACTTTTTAAACTCCTCATCTTCTGTTTTATCCATCTCGATTGCTTAATTAATTCCAGAAAGAAAAACTAGAAAATGCAGTTCATTTAAGTTCTTCTATATTTACTTAAGCTTTGGAAGATTAACACAGGCTTTCGTAAAAAAGTGGAATAAATAGAACAGAATAAAATCGCAAAAACAAAATGGCGTGGTTAAAATGGGAGAGAGAACCTTACTAAGATTCAATAAATATATTTTGAAGGACTTTTTTTCATGGCTTTTTAGCATGTGCAGCGTATCGGAACTAAAATTCTAAAAGTGGAAACTGAAACCATTATGTAAGTTCTTCAAATTTTCAAAATTTGCTTGTGTCTTTGAAATTAATTATTTAGATGTGAAATATAATCAACATTTTCTTGTATATTAATAATACTTATCTTGATGTTCTTATAATATATTCCTCTATATATAAACAGAAACATTAAATCTTATCATATACAGTAAAATCGCGTTTATCCGCGAACCGATTACCTATTTCTTGGCTTATGTTTGGTATTCCTTGAAGAGGTTTTTGTTGTTTAGTTCCTAACACAGTAGAATAAGTTATACCAGTTAGGCCTAAAATTTCAGTCCAAAGGAAAAAAGAACAGAGAGTAAAACATTTTACTCTTGTTTGCTACAATGTTCGAACAGTTGTACCCAAGAATGCACAAGTCATCATTTTTCACAACCTGTCGTTTCCTCCTACGACTTCATTTCCTCTTCTCGCGCGACTGTAGTTCTTTTCCGCGTGTTGCATTTGTTCGCGGACACACGGGCGTTCTTAGGAATGAGCGAGCCGATTGGCTTGCAAAGGCTGCAACCAAGCGCAAAATTGACATTGACGTTAATATTCCTAAATCGTTTTACAAGAGGATCACACGAAAGAAAGAATCGTGAAGTCTTGGAACCAAGAATATCTCATTTCTAACAAAGGGAGCGTAACAAAGAAGTTTTTTCCAACCATTAATAAAAGACTGTCATGCCATCATTTTTACACTAACTACAAAATAACCCAATTTCGAACTGGTCATGGTAATTTCAAAAGCTACTTGAACAAATTTAATTTAGTTCCGACATCTTCCTGTGATTGTAATATTGGAGGCGAGGAAAATGTAGAACATGTGCTCCTCCTGTGTTCCAAGTTTGCCAGAGAAAGAAAAATCCTAAGACTGGCTTTCAAGGGACTTAACATAAATTGGCCTCCGAAAATTTTCAACAACTTCTTTCTACTAGAAATGCTTTCAAATATTTCTGTAAATTTGTTTTAAATATTTTTATTTCTTCTTAACCTCAATACATTTTTTTTTTTATTTTTTGCTTCACCTGAATGTGTGTTTATTACTTATTTCTGTAAGCCCCGTGTGATACTTTATGGTGCACGGGGATCTTATAATTGTTTTCAATAAAAAAAAATTGTTAGTGTTAGTAGTTTATTGTGGTTTTAGCTTACAATGACTGGTAAAAAAATTATATAACCTATTCAAGAAGAATTTGTGAATCAGGCTTCGAAACCTTACTTACGAACAAATCGTTGATAGAACATCAGGTATGATTTTGAAGGAGAGGATAAGACGAAGAAGCAAATGAGCCATGTCGCAGCTCTAACGTACATTGTGTAGGGCTCATTCAATATCTGGAGAAACTAGATGATACACCATTCTGCAACAAAACGGTGTTGAAAAAAATTCAGCCTCAAGTGAAGAGGAGTTTTATCTCGAAACAACAAAAATTTCTGTGGAGGATTATTTCGTTCAAAAGTAAACTTTAAAACTATGCAACTATGTTCTACCATACATATGTTACACTCGTAAAATAATAAGTTTTTATATACCCGCTCCTGATGCGAAAAATATTTTTCAAAAACTCTCTTGCGTTCATTTGTAAGCTTTTTTCACTGTTTTGTGGGTTTTCCGAGGTTTCCAAGGCCGATAGATTGGTTTTAAATTTATGTCGCACTATAAAGTAACACGAGAGCTCTCCTAATTTTGAACCATGGTGACAAGGACAACACTCCCTCGCCTAACTTCCACCTTACGCGCCAACGGGTGAATTTTGAACCCCTGACATATTTAACATGCATCAGCCCCTTTGTGTGGTGGGTCTTCACTGACATTAGGTTTCAAACCCGCAATTCACATTTTGTGTAAGCGGGTGTCTATGTGTGGTTTTGCAACTTTTTGAAAGGAATAAAAATAGTTAAATTTTTCTTCTGTGATCTCTACAATTCTAATAAGTGATGATAACAGAAGAGAATTCCTTTACGAAATTAAAGAAAATTGGGTAAAATAGAAAAAAATGTAGTTAATTCGAAAATTAAATTTAAAATTCGAAACTTTTGATTTTAGTACATTTGAGAAGTTATTGATCGTTATCTTGAATACGTATAAAATGTTTATGGGTACATATATATTACATTCTCTGAGCTTATTCGTTTATAAAAAATAATAGATAATAGTTATTTCCTATTTATTACATATTTTATTAATCCCTTTAGATATTCCTAATTTTAATTTACCTGAAAAGAACCAATTTGGCATTTAAACCAACCTCATCTCTTAAATGGTACACACATTTTCCTAAGAAGAAAACAGAACTTTAAGTAAAAAAATACATGTAGTAATCGGTATTGACTTCACGGTAAAATTCCCCACAAAACCACAACTTCATCCATAAGTATAAGCTTTATTTCAAAACAGGAAAGTTAAAAACTGCTGTGCATTAAAAGTTAAAGTGATACGAAACATCTGTGGGGTAAAAGCGAGGTATGTAAGTTCACAAGCCGAGTACAACAACGATTCGAACATCAGAAAAAAAATGGTGTGTATAGCTATTTTCTGATCTACATTGCTTCCAGTTGAGCCACTTAGGTTTATTGAAATGGGACAGAGCATACTTTTCTAACATGGAATAAAAAGATTATTCCTTTTGTATGCAAATTGAATTTCGAATCGAACTATGAAGTCATAAAAGCCGGTATGAGACTTAAAAGATGCCGTGATAGTATGAATTTATTTTTCTAAGCATGCTTGAATATTGGGAACGCAAAAAATAAGCTTAGTGTTGCGTATTCCGCATGCAGGTCTATTATACCTTTATCGTTGAAATCTTGGAACAGTTACCAGTTTAATTGAAAGTTTCATACTGAAATGGTGTTTTAGCTTTGGGTTATTATTTTTTCTTTTGTAGTTGCTTAACTATCAAAAACTTTTCGATTTTGGGTTTATTTATGTTTGCCGAAACACAAATACTGCACATTTAAACATTACATTAAAAAAAAGAAGATTTAAGTAGTAAAGTTTTGGGTTTTTTTTTTTACTGAGAAATGTTTCGAAGCTCTATTCTTGAATGTGTAATAGTGAATGAATTAGTTAGGAATATTATTTGCTTGGTTGCATTTATTGAAAAAGGATTCAATTTATAAATTCTAGTATTGCAATTTTCAAACAAATCATATTAAATCTGTTTTTAAACATTTATTCTAATTTCAAACAAAGTATAGTGGTGACCGTTTTCACCTCTAAAAGATTTTTTCAAAATTCGGTTTAGTTTTTTAAAACAAAAATCACCTGTCATTTTTCTTGTTCACGTCTATTTCTAAATGTCATAAATTTTTCTACACGTAGTTTTCTTAAGGATTGAAACGCATTTTTATTTTAATTATATTTTTTTACCTCTACATTTGTTCATTTGCTGGTGCTTTGTGCCAGAGTTATAATTATTTTTTTAATAAAACGTCCTAAAAAGGATATATATATATATATATATATTCTTTCAACACTTGCATTTTAATTTTGGTAACACAGTTTGGGCTTACAGTTCTGATTCTGCATTTTTTTTATGTAATTCTGTGGAAACTACACTCATGGACAAAAAAATTAACGCACCAAGAAGAAGTCGTCAAAATGAAACGAAATTTTACATACGTAATAACTGCTTTGATATAAGTAAACGATTAGAAAATCAAAGAAAAAGGATAATTTATTTCAGAGAAAAAGGCAAAAGAACGGAGGATTTAATACCTTGTTGAACCCCTTCTAGCGCAAATGCGCGATGCGATAGGATGGGGCATTGAAGCATACAAGTTCTGTATGATATCTTAAAACACATTTCGTTCTATATTTGCTGTAACCTTGCCTCTAGTTCATTCAAACTCGTGTGATGCCCAACTCACTGTCTCAAATGATCCCAGATATGCTCGATTGGAGACAAATCTGGGGATCGAGCAGGCCAAGGAAGGGTATTAACAGTGTGGAAACAGTCTTGTGACACCCTTGCCGTGTGAGGCCGAGCATTGTCTTGTTGAAAATGGCTCCTGGGAGCCGTTGCATGAGTGGCAACACATGTGGTTGCAGGATGTCATGGACAATCCGCTGGGCTGTCATGGTGTCACGGATCAATACAAGGGGTGATCGTGTATTGTAGACAATCCCCATACCATTACACCAGATCTGGAAGCGGTGTGTTGCTGTAAAGCAAAGGCAGGATTGAGGCGTTCACCACGGGGTCTACCCACACGAACATGATTGTCATCACTGCTGAGATTGAATCTGGATTCGTCACTAAAGACGCCCTGGATCCATTCCGCTGCTGTCCAGTTTCCTCATGCGTGGCACCACTCTAAACGGAGGAGTTGATGGGTGGGGGTGAAGGGTAGCACACGTAATGGGAGCCGCGATCCCAAATGTCCTTCAGCCAGGCGCCTTCGTATGATTCGAGAAGACTCAGGGGCCCCTATTGAATGTGCCACCTGTGCCTGGTTGGCAGCCGTAGAAGCAGTTGGCATTTCGCGTGCATTTCCTACGATGTAGCGGTCTTCTCGAAGACTGGTCTGTCGAGGGCGTCCTGGGTCTGGTCTTCGTGTAAATGACATCTCTCGGATCCACTGTTCCTAACACCTCCTCACAACCCAATCAGAGTGGCCTAATTGACGAGCTACTCGCCTAGCTGCCAACCCAGCTTCCATCATGCCGATGATTCTCCTCCTCTCAAACTGCGACAGCTGCTCATATTGTCTTCGAAAACGGCGTAATGGCATGTCTACCTCAGCTCTTTCTTTGTAAATGATTCAGCCCACTCAAACAATCTTTGGTTACCTGTTTTATACTCCACAGAGAACGACGTTAAATGCCCTCTAATGCATTGCGTAATGCGCAATCACGCTGCATTTCTAATCATTTGCATATCTCTCCGACATATACCTTCATGCTAAGTTTCATTACGATCCCGCAATTATTTCTTGGTGCGCTAATTTTTTTGTCCATGAGTGTATTTTATCTTTTTCAGCAATCCTAAACAAATTCTTGGAGCGTTTATCCGTTTTAGATAGTTTAAATTAGTGTTAATGTCGTAATTTTTTTTCTTTTTATGCTTTCCGGCTCTTAACAATAACTTTATCAAACCTAAGCCTAAAGGCTGATTAAGTTTGGAGCATGTAGACCAGTGCTCTCCTCAACCTTTTCATCTCCGCGAACCGGTAAACGTTTGATAATTTAACACCCCCCGCAGAGGGCGGGAAGTTGATTTTTTTATATTTTAGATTGCTTTGATTTAATAATTTTAATTTAATTGTTTTTAAATATGTGTTCAGAATAAAATTCAGTTTCTAAAAAAATGAATATAAAGGGATTGAACATGGAATATAAAGAGATTTCCATGGAAAATTGCACACACTCATACGAAATGTAGCACAACAAATTTCAAAGCATCCCTTTTCTATTTGACTCGCTGACTGGTAGAGGTCCGTGGCCTGGGGGTTGGGGACCACTGATGTAAACTACTCAGGGAATTTTTATAAATGGTTTTCTGAGAGCGTCCAGTTTTTTTTTTTTTTAAATCGTTCCAATCAGAAACACGTCTATCCAAGCGACATATAAATTATGCGTATAATATATATGCGAAATAAGCATTTCCTTTTTTTTAGAAAAAGAAATGAAGTAAAAATATTAATAGGTGGATTTAATAAAAAAAATTTAATTGCACAAAATCATTGAATATGTTTCTAACAGAGGGCAAACCGCTTTCTTATGTTTTAAGCATTTGTTTCGTCACTTAGTCATGATTTATTAATGATTTTTTTTGTTTATTTATTCATTTGTATTTTGTAATAGAATTACAATTCTTTTTCAAAAGAATCATCGCAAAAATGTATTATTTCGAAAAATTCACTGTAAATTATTTGGAATATTAAAGAGAGGCCATCTTTTAAAAGACTACTTGAAATTGTTGGATACGTCTTGCCTTGGGGTTGGCTATGAAAATTCATTATTTATTAAAATATATACTAGTTAGCTGGAGAGTTTGAGGAATTTTATTTTTAGAATGGACCCATTCAAAGAACGGGCTCTCTAACTAATGTAAAATGTTTTTTAAAATAGACATATATTATTGTACGATGGTGATTAAGAACAAAGTGATCCTTCAATTTTGAACATAAAAGCGAGCGTTGAAGTCTCTTTCACGGTGTAAGAGGCAGATTGCTTTCGAGATATACTCAGGTAATCCTTTGCAGAGTCATTAATTATCGAAAAGATGGCTGGAAAAGTTGAAAAGCGAAAATATTCCCACACATTCGTCCCATTATATGATATTTAAGTGAGAGTTCCAGAATGTATTATTTCTCGAAAATAGAAGATCTCCAACAACTGCTTGGTGTAACGAGAAAAGGTGGCAGTTTTAGCAATTCATTATAAGTTGGTGTTTTTATAGTAGGTGTGGGCAGTCTTTTCCACGCTACGGGCTACTTTTACCTTTTTAAAAATGTTGCGGTTCACCCAGTAGCGTAGATGGGACCATTCTGTATTAAAATTGTATTTTTTTCTTTTCTTAACAATTGTTTTCGACATTATACCTTTCTTTTAAAACATGATAGGTTACTTTTTTTCTATTACAAAAACACAAATAACACAAAATTGTCAACTTCAATGCTTAAACAACAATGAGCTACTACTGGATCGTGGAGCATGAACGTACTTAATGTAGGGAACAACGCAAACATCCGCGAATCGATGAATCTGAAACCGACGTATGTACTTAATTTATTCGTTGCCGAGTCCTGCTCCATTTTAGGACGTGACGTCATCACTAGAGCCCAATCCCATGAAAGCGCGAGGAGTGGTTATGATGTGTCAATAGCCACTCATACAATCCCGTGTTGTCGTGAGAAGAGTTGATCATCGGCATTTATTTTTCCCTTCAGTCGGAGTGTAGGGAAAAATCCATTTCTAAGGCTGGCATGGCAGTGATAACTTTTTTCCCTACAACGGCAGCGAACGTGTTAAGCATCATTGTGCGCTCCCAATGACTGCACATGTGTTGTCTACACATTTATCGAATCATATGTTTCTGTAAACACTGCCGCATCGATTGTGAAAAGTCGATTCTTCAGTGCAGCTGGCGTCGGTGTTCCATAGATGATTCTTTTAGTATGCGAGTCTTAATAAAGGTGGGCACCCCAAAACGCCTTGACTGTCCACAGGTCGTGATCGACTTAATGACAATCCTTGTTTTATAGTGTCGCATGAAAGTACGAGGAATAAATATTTTTTATTCGAATTTCGTGACAAAAGTGGTCACCAAAGTAACCCTACTTATTCACACAAGAGTATTTTCTTTTTGTCTACAAATCCACCTCCCTGTCACAATAACTTTTCTGCAGAAAAGTGAACAAAGACCAAACTCATTTAATAGTCACTAAATCCGTCGAGGCTCAAAATCCTCACATTGGCATGGTGTGGAAATTTGAAGACTGGGTGCAGCTCAAGTAGCTCCCGTCACTTGACCATGGTTTGAGTTACGAGTTCCGTCACCAATAGTGCTATAGCTTAGCTTCACAGAAGGCAATGCTAATAAACAGTCTCATATCATCAGAAATTGCGACAAATGTATTTTGTCTTTGTTTTCATCTCATTCTCTCTCTCTCCTCTCCGTAACCATTTGAACAGAGAACAGCATCCTCGACAAAGTATCAAAGAAAATGCAATTCATTTGAACAGATAGATGAGAAAAAAAATAATATTGTAGAGAAAATGAAAATGGATTCGAGCAATCAAGATTTTTCGCAAATTATTATATTTTCTGTCTTTTTTAATGCGATTTCTTGTTTGGAATTCCCAAGTTACATATCTCCCTTTGCTTTATTTTTGAATAAAAGTATCTTATTTCAGAAAACAGAGTAAGTGAAAAAAGAGACATAATAAAGTCGGATTATAAAGTAAATTGTTCCTTCTAGACTTTACTTTCTTAAATTAATATTTGTATCCATTCTTGTCTAAGTGAAGATATATGTATGCAGAATGTTTCATCAAAAGATCTTGTTAGTTTTTAAAAAGTAAACCATGAAAAATAAATGTATGTTACTTTGAAGATTGGATATAAGGAAGAAAAATAATGGGGATTTCAAGTTTTAATGGAAATAAGTATTTTTAATAAGTTTTTGACTATCTTGATTGCGTTGCATACATTAAATGAGCAATTTCGCTTTTAAAAAATACATGGTTACAATAAATGAAATTCTAAAATTCAAAATGGAAATTTTTATGAGTTATCAGCTGTTTATTTTGTTTTCCAAATTGAACATGAGAAATGAATAAAACAAATGAGTAAATTATATAAATTGTTTTTAACTTAAATAATCCAGAAAATAATCGTCTTTTCTATAACTATAAAAACTTCTGTGAATCAAAAATTGACTATTATGATCAAAATCAGCCCTCGTAATTATGGAGTGCCAAACCAGTATACTAATTTAATTCACGTTTTCGCACAGAATTAAAAGATTGAAACACACAATGCGATTTCTATGGTAATATATGCATGCAGAATAACGGAATAAAGGTCAAGAATACAGATTTAGAGAATTCTTATATATTTTGCATCATTTATAAGTATTTATCAACATAAATTATAAGCAATATAAAATATAAGTATTCTTTCAACATAAATAAAAAACTAGACTTAGGAATTTGTTAAACATATTTACGAAAAATAGGAATAAAGAACACAAAATTTTTCTTCAATATAGTTAAATAAAAAAATAAATATTTTAATGTGAACCTTGTCTCAGCACCACTCTACTTCGTATCGCAATATCAGGAGTATAATTTCTGACTAAATTAGATGCGATTCTAAACGTACAGGTATTAAACAATTTCTATGTACTCAAAATACTCAAGAGTTTCCATGTGAGAAATGATTTATTCGCATAGATATATTATTGAACTAAATGAGGAAATCAGAGTAGATACTATTTTCTTCAAACAAATCTCTCCAGCAATGTCATCCAAAAGTTAAGGGGAGTTGGAAACTTCTCTCTCTCTCTATATATATATACTGACAATGTTAATTTGGCTGTTTTCGATGTACCTTTTCTCAAAATCTGTAAAATGTACATGCTTGAGATTTTTCATTCAATAAAAGTACACCTTTCTCATTATACTGGAATGAGCTTTTAGCTAATTTTGAATTTTTTATTAATTTATGAAATATTTTATCAAACATTGCGAAATTTGACCCATTTTTCACATAAAAAGTTTGTAAAAAATAAATTTTTGAGTTTTTTACAAATTGCTCACTTTAGTATATACTAGCCATCATTATAAATATATCATACAAAATTTACATACCTGTGAACAGTAGTTTCTCAGAAAAGGTACATCGATCATCAAAATTTACATTTTGAGATAAATTCATTTTAATATATACAGTGAGGCTTCTAATCGGCTAGTAAATAAAAAAAATAAAAGGCTCAATTTACAATAAAAGATACTCGTTTAGGTTTATATCAGACGTTCACCTTTTAAGGAAAAACAAAGTACTTTGTTTACATTTTTCGCCATTCAAATGGCGTGGCCCAGTTTCAACGAATATTTAAAAATAGGTTTTAAGGGCTTCTAATTACCCTAGAGGTTAAAGTAAGGTATTTTTAGAAAGGTTAAAATCTATACAATTTGAAAATGTAAAAATCTTAAATTGTCAAAAAAATATGGTTTTAGCTTTCCAACACCCCATAAAATAGTTTTTGATTTATCTCTCTCTCTCTCTCTCATTAGGGGGTCTTCTCTCTCCCTCTCTCTCTCTGAAAGCGTTATTTCAAAAAGCTCCATTTCAAAATTATCAGCAACCACAAATTAACAAATTTGTTGTGGGGTGTAGAGGGCCACTGAAAACTGTACCACGTGCCATTGGTTATTGAAGCCTGATCTATATTAAAGTAAGAAATTAAAAGACAGCGGCTAATTGATAAACTACCATATTTATTCGAATCTAAGCCGCGCTTCAATGTTAACCCTACTGAAAATCGGGTGAGGATTAGAATTGAAGGGGAAAAAATTCCACGCGAGTTAATCTGAAGATATTGAGAATCCGAGAGGATTGCGATTAAACAAGAGATTAAGGTAGGGTAATTCTAGTATCCATTAGTAACTGTGATATAAACAGAGATTAGGAACAGAAGGGAAAGTTAAATATAGTGGTTAAGATCGCGCTTATTTGGTAATACGTATTGTGTGTTTTCTCACCTCAGATCCTCTAAGCTATAATATAAATATTATCATTGTTAGTTGTTTAAGTTAAGATCTTAATATAGACATTTTAAGATCATGACAACGCATGGTTCTTCATTCAGTCCCACTCCTCTAGATCACGAAGTTAACTTAGGAGTGAGGTATCACCCACGGGAGAATACTTCACAAATTGTGATCTAAGAACACATAAAATTTACCTATTTAATAAAATGAAACAATTAATTGTAACAAAATTAAGAAAGCTTAGTTAATAAAACATGATAAAATAAACAAGAACTGTAAAAACAATTTTAGCATTACACAATTCCTAGTGTGTAGGATGTTCCTGCTTACTTGAAATAAGATTATGAATAGTTAGGTACAATGTTGTTATACTACAAGACGGAGAACTGCATTTATTTCAAGCTGAGATCGGTACCGTGTTTTGATGAAAAGGTCTTTTCACATAAATAAGTTGTGGTGGATTGAATCAGAATTTTGATCGCCTGTTCACTAAGAAAAGGGTATTCACTTTTCATGGAAAGACAAAACTGAGGTCTTGATAAGGATAATGAAATTTGAATTTGGGAGTTTCGTCGGACGAAAGGTCGATGAGGCTTTCTTTTAGATGCATGCTTAAATTATTATCCTGAATTTATCCATATATTACCATGTCAGTATGACTTATTTACCGTGACGTTATTCTATGAAGTAGCGTTTTTATAACTTTTCACACATTGTTTTGAATTGAATTATGTTTCAATGCATCTTAAAACATAACGTGATGAGTAAGAATATTCCACAATTTTCTGGGGACCAGCGAAATTTTCTCAAAGACCACCACTTTGGCGACCTCTGGTATATATTGCAATGAATCATATTGAGACAATCAAGCGCTATCTTCCATAATTGAAATTCAATGTGTTAATTTTGAAGCAGTTTTTTTTTTCTTTGAAAGCTGTTTAAAAGTGTGTCGTTGTTTTCAAAAAATTTCGTTCAAAAAAAGGGGAGGAATCATAAAAAAGTTATTGGGTTTGAAAGCAAAATTTAATTAGAAAATATAAAATGGATTTCGTGAAAGTAAGGTAAGATGTTTTGCGCCAGACAATATTTACCATCCTATAAACTGTTCTAAGCTTTTGACTTTTGAATAAAGTCGAATTACTTTGAATATATGAAATTTAAAAGATTAATTTTCAATTTCATATTGATATTTTCATAACCTGTAAGTTTAAAAAAAAATGTTAGATTAGAAATTGAAATTAGAGAGAAAGAAAGTTCGAATAATTCCATTTACTCTGAACGCATGAGTATAACATTTAAATTAAAATTTTCTAAATAATTTTCACCATTATTATCTTCATGAAATTTTTGAAATATACTTAAGATTTATAAACGGAAAACACCTGTTCTTTTTGTAATGAAAATTTACCTTATTTATTACCATAAATAAAATAAAAAAAATAATTTCATACCATTCTAGAAAAAAACAAAAAACATTCGGTTCTATTTTTTCTTTTCTCAAACATTGTTTGATATTTTACCATGTTAATTTTTGTAAAATAAGTAAATTTATGGATTAATTTTTGCATATAAGAAGCATTTAAAAACCTTTACTTCTTGTTTCGCAGTCTGGCACACTGCGCCTAACTGATTGATTGTTTATTAAAAACGCATTTCGAGTGAGTGAGTGAGTGAGTTAATATTAACATCACACTGTTCAGCTACTCGAGGGCTTTTACAACGGACCTCATGATTCTGAACCATGGTCAAATGATGAGAATGACACCCGAGCTGGCAACCCCCTCTCCTAACTTCCACATCACACCAACGGGAGGATGTTTGAGCTCTCGTCAGATTTAACATGCATCACTTCTCTACACGGCGTGTCTTCAGTGGTACTAGGCTCGAACTCATGACACGCCGGCCACGAGTCCGTTACCTTGACCACTAGGCTACAGCGACCCAAACGCATTTTGAAGCAACAGGAGAGCTACTAGGGACGGACCTCGCAATTCTGAACCTCGAACAATTGAGGCAAATGCCACCTAAACTGCCCCCACACACACTTCTCAAATTTTCATACCACTCCAACGGGAACTTCATATTCTACAGATTTAAAAGACTTCTTCTTTGTGGAGGCTGTGAAACGTTTAGAGATAATTTATGGGTAACGTGAGACTTAAGAAATCAAATTATTCGTTTATTACGTCTACAGCTATTAATTAAAATGTGTACATTTGTTTACAAGTTATTCAAACTATTATTAAATAATATATTCTACAGAATGTGAAGAGGGAGGCAACATAACCTTTCTTTCGAATGTTTCAAACCACCGCACTGCCTCTCCACTCTCTTAGGGTGGCCTTACACTCCGGGTTCCAGCTCCAAGGTGGAATCCAACGTTAGTTTTCTCACGGCCTTTGGTTGTCGGCGTGATGTCAGATGAAAGGACCTCCCAATATTTTAGGGGTGCACGTGGGGATGTGAACTGTATAATACTATCTACGTTGCGAGCTGATCTTGCAGGTACATGGCGAGAAAACGTTACAAGGCCTTTAATGGTACCTTGAATCGAACTCATGATTCAACAGGTACAACGCGACCATTCAATGCAAGTTCACAACCATTCGTTTATCACAGTTCATACCAAGTTACAAAAGCTCAAGAATTACTTTAGACAGTGAAAACGCATGTGTTGCATATATATTATTCTTTCTTATAACTTACTAATGTAATATCTTTTTGTTTTAATGTATTCGTCACAAGGAAAAAACATTCCATTTACCTCACATAAAAGTAAAATCAAATGAGTCGCGAATAATTGGTCGGATTTTTATGAATCAGAGAAAAAATTAAATCCTCGGGAAATTTGTCTTGGCACTTTTTGAACATTTTTTTTTTATTTTTGTATTTAAAAATTATATTTTAGCATTTCACATAAAGTTTCTGTTCAAAAAACTGATACGAAATGAAATTTTGTACATATTTTTTCACACAATTTAAGAAACTTAAATTTTTTTTTAAATTTGAAAAATTTTAAAATATTACTTCTTTTCACTTATTAATTTTTTGACTAGAAATTATTTTGTAATATTCCTAAGAATATTTTAAACTCTTAAGGGATCACTTTTACAATAACTTAATTAGTTTTGGCGAAAAAAAATAAAATGTTGGTATATATACCAAAATTAAACAAAAGCCAAAATCTCCTACATTTAAATTTTTTTTTTGAAAAAAAAGAGCATTAAGTTTACAGCAAAATTGATCCCTTATTTTGTTACATGTATTATATATAACACAAAAAAAAAAAACAATGGAAGTGGTTTGTAATTATTTGTGGAATAAGAATAATTTTAAATGATAAAAAACGTAAACTGATGAAAATCATTTTAAAGTTTATAATTCTAAGAAAGTAATTATAAAAAGTAAATAATAAATAAATAAACAAAAAAATAAATAACACAAAATAAAAAGTAATTAAATAAACACAAAATGCCATTTTAAAGTATTAGCTATATATTTTTCTTAAAAATTATAGCATTTTCATATTATTTCCACCCATATATTTTATAAATGATCCTTTTTAGAGAGTGTTATATATATATATATATAATTGCATAAGAAAACTCAAGAAAAATGTTAAAAAAAATTTTTTTGTCATAACGGAAATTGTTAAGTTTTTTGCTTCACATAATATTGAAATATTATATTTTTTATGAAAAACATATGATGAATATGAACTGAAATTATAAAATTAATACAAAATGCCTAAATTAAAAAATTTTGCATGCACACATATCAAAACAAAAAAAAATACACACACACACATTAGTGTAATACTTCCAAAATATCCTGTTGTATTTATAACACCTTTTATTTTAATTATTTCCCTTTTAAAATATATTTTCTTTATCAAAAAAACTATTTTTTAGCTATTTCATCAAAAACAGGGGGCACGGTCGAATTGCCTAATTAGTTTGCTTACATATTTCAATCGAAGTTTTTTCCAACTTCTAATTTTCAGGCATACAAAAGTGATACATCAATTAAAAGATAATAATGCAAAGAATATAACTAAATAAAAATACAGAAAACGATATTTAGGTCATTTTAGGGTCCCATGTCCTATAAAAATGTCCTGTCAAGAAAAAAGGGAAAACAGCATATAAATCAAAACAAGTGCGTTTTGAAAATACTGAACATTTCTAATCACTGTTGTAATGATATGCTTTGACTTTTTTATACTTGTACTTTAAGAGTAAATAATAATTTGATAATTTGCACGAGCGAGTGATTTTTAATATGGGATACATTTACTCTTATTCCAAAAAAGTAACTTTCAGATTTTTTATTACTTGTTTAATAATAAAAAATCGATTTTCCTTCAAAAAACAAAATGTCATGCTTTTTATTCTGAAAATAAAATATCGAAATAAAATCAGACTTCTAAAATTCAATTAAGCTGCATTTATAAGACAGAAAAAAGTGTAAGTTAGCTTAATTTAATATAATTTGACAGGAAACTTTTTTTTATCTTACCTTCAACTAAGCATTATTTTAAATTTCACCATAGCACCAGATGTGATGAATACATCAAATCTAGCCAAAGATTAATAATAAATTTTCCTTGTCTTCACTTCTTTGCAAAATATATTTTAAATTTTTTGATTAGTTCTTTTACATTTAACAAAACTATTTTTTTAATTTGAACTCAATATAATGCTTGTGGTGAAACATTTTATTTCTTTTAAATGTTATTTACTATGCAATCTTTTAAGTGCATTTTCAAAAAGTTCAAAATTTTGTATCTTTTTTTTTTTTTTTTTTTGAGTTTTTGAATTTTATTGATAATGGCACATGAGTTATTATTTTTTGTAATAATTCGTATATATTTTTGTCTATGTGCATTTTATAACAGGAATTAACTGTTTTTTGCTACGTGTCAATTAGTATTATACACAAATTCAAGGTATTCTTATTTTTCAATTCATGTATGTTACTAGCGTCACAAATTTTTTCAAAAACATTTTGTACATTCAGAATAAGATATTGAAATGTTTTTATTCTTATCATGATTCTCTATTCTTGTCATGTAGTTGCTCAACCCTTTCAAGAAGGTTTTATATTTTCTTGTTCTTTTTTCTCCTGTTTCCTTTCTAAGGGAGAAGGAATGAACTATTCTTATTTTTCTTTCTTCAAAAAATTTACAAGGGATCAAATTTTTGGAAGAATTGGTGTCATTGTATTATAAATCAAAATAGGTTTTGAGACAACATTTTGCCTAGCAGTAGATTCTTTACTAAACTTAATGTATTCAAATTGATCTTTTGGTTATTATTCATTTTGAAAGAGTTAAGGTATCCGACTATACGTTCGGAACCGTGATTTTAAAAAAGCGCATAAATGGATAATTTTCATATTTAGTGTCATTTTGATTATAATACATGTATAAAATTGTTTTATATAAGGACATTTTGACAAAAAAAATTATTTAAATACAATATTTCGTCAAAAAATTAACTTAGAATAACCTTTTTTTCAAAATGTTCTCCTTTTGTGAAAAATGCTTCTATTATAATAATATTTTGCCTGTATGTAGCTCAGATCTCTGTACAGAGGCTCAACTATGATTTTTGAAAAATTCACATTTTCAGAAGTACAACCAATTGAAATATATAATTATCGGCGTTTTCTTAAAATTTCTCCCCTCTGTTGTCGTAAAACATAGATAAACCCACTTCTAAGGTATATATTTCAAAAATTCTAGTTGGGCCTCTGTACAGAGTTCTAAGCTATATACTGGCAAAGTATTATTATATAATAGAAGCATTTTTCACAAAAAGAGAATATTTTGAAAATGTGTCATTCTATGTTCATTTTTTGTCAAAATATTGTACTTAAATAATTTTTTATTGTAATACTACTCTTAAAACAATTTTATATACATTTTCTAGTCTAAGAGACACTAAATATCATAAATAATATCTATTTATACGCTTTTATATAATCATGTTCCCGAACGTAGTCGGATACCTTAAAGCATTAGAGATGAGAAGACAGATTTGTTTTAAGAACATTTAAACTCTACGTGTTCAGCATTTTTTATGCTTTTTTTTAAGCAACGCTACGATATCTTCCAATTATTAAAGATTACACACTGAGATTTTAGTTTTTTGTATTGCAAGTATTTAATTCTTTGAAAATATTAGAAAAAAAGTTGATGCCACCCTTTAAATACTTATTTATTTCAATTTTTTTAAAAAAACTACATTTTGGAATAGAATATAGTCCCGCTGTTTTCACATAACTGTCGTAACCTAATAAAATAGGCGACGAATAATCGTAACGTTAAACTTGTGAATAAAGTTTTCTTTTTACTTTTGAAATGAAACTTCTTTGAAATTATTCAATTAACTGAAATATGTATAACATAGAGAAAATGGACTCTTTCAACCAGTGTATAGTAAAAACCAAGTTGTATTAATCTCTACGTATTTATTATTTCATAGCAAAAACAGAGGGAGTAAAGTTACTTCCGATCTACTGTATTTCTTTTGGAGTGAATACATTGCAACTCTTCATTTTGGACATGTCATATTAGGAACTTTTTATTTTACTATACTGAGAAATTTAACTTAAAACATTATGTATTTGAAAACTTAAATTTGCAATTTTGCATAATGGGAAATTAAATAACACAGCTCCATATCAGGAAATATATAATTTGCTTCATAGTTTACATTATTCGGTACTTCAAGTTAATTAAATACAAAATCCTCAAAAAATTAATTTCTGTTCAATGTAGGCCATTTTTTGAGAATTCTTTAAATGCTAACTGAATCTCATACCTCATAGCCGTTACCATACCTTATAACCTTCATGATGTTATATGACTATGTATAGTTTTTAATTGAGCCCTATCTTTAAGCTTTCGATTGCATTGAACAATATTCTTATAGCCCGCACACACCTTTTGATTTAAAAAAGACAGAACTTGAACTTCCAAAACGGTGATATATTTACATTTTACACTCCCACAGCCCCCGACCCCTTAGAAGTTGATTCCCACCGTTTGCCAAATTTCGAGTCTGTAGGTCTAATAGTAGAAAAAATTGGAGTTTTTTTTATCTATAACGCCCCGCAACTCTTCGAGTCATTTCCACAAATTTCGTTCTTGGCAGATCTCTTCTCAACAAAAGAAACATGCTTAATAAGTTTAAACATATGGGTCTAGTTACTCAAAAACAGGAATTTTTGCCAAAAATGCCTCCTCACTCCCCACCCCCAGGTGTTGTTTTCTGCAAAACCTGTTTATAGCGGATCTCTACTCAGGAAAAGGAAGATCCCTGCAAAATTTCAAACCTGTAGATCTAATGGTTTCGGAAATATCCTGATGAGTGAGTCGCTCTTTTATATACATTACTAAACAGATTATTTTTTCCATACTATTCGATTTAATACACATAGAAGAAAAATGGTCCAACATTTATTCGACTTTGATACAACTCAACCATTCAAACACATTTTAATGAGACAGCATACAATAAAGTATCTGTCAGTTTCCTTCTAAACAAAATTTCTAGGCTTATCGACTAACATGAAATGTTCTTCTTCTAACTGTCCACCCATTCCTCCTCATTGGTTTTGATATTAATTAGCAGTAATAAGCTTTTCAAATATATACATAATAATGCGCTCCAGTGTATACATAATTCTTCCTTGCTCGCCGTCGACTAAATTAGTGCTTTGTTATTGTGCCGCACGTAATCCTCATTGCTTTATTAGCATGTAAATAGAATACGCGAGAGACCGTGCTCTGCTTTAAACAAAAGTAAGAGATAAATTGATTGTGGACGAAAAATGGCCAACATCTCAAGGAATCTGTCAAAGGAGACTTGATAATTAGGGTATAGCGCTACCTTCGATACATTTTTTTTTTCATCTTTAGTTTTATATACATTTTGTTATCCCATTAAAATAGACGAATGAAATATTCTATATGTGTTATGTTCTTCATTTCGAACAAAGTTTCCAAATTTTATAAGATCGCATACTTACTTTTTAACTCTTCAAGTACATGATTTAGATATTTTGATTACATATATTGAAACTGGCCATTTACTTTAACCTTTTATAGGGCCATTTCTTCTAGTAATGTTATGTTAAAATATTTGGGGGATTGAGATTAATATATGCACGCAAAAAAAGTTCATTTAACTTATTATCTAAAAGTAATTTGATTTTTAAGACCACTCTTTTCTATTAGAAGTCTGTTTCCCACCGCCTACAGAGGGGGGCATTCAAAGGTAGGGCATAGGGCATCTAATGTTTTTACATCGCATTACATGATCGTAATAAAGTATAATTTTTAAAAACTAAAACCTACAAGAAATTATGAATTACATATATTTTGTATTAAAAAATGTTAAGAATTTATACGTATGAAATTTCATAAAACAGGGATCAACTCATAGTGGGATATTGCAAGCTATAGAAAAACTCTTATGTGCTTTAGTAGGGAACAAACGGCAAAGTCTATATGTTTTTGTAAAGTTGGCCTACGGTTATTATCTTTAGCCAATTGTATATCATCTAGAGCATTTTCGTTCTGCTCATGGACTTTGTAGGTCGTCGTCCTTTGCGTTTACGACTTAAGTATCCAGAAATCATTTAAGCTAGACGAAGTGCACACATCATACAAAGTACAAATCATAGGTGAGAAAATAGCTCCTTATCAACTTTTAAAAAATAATGAAATTGATATGAAGTATATTTCCCACGGGGGGCATATAAAGGGTTAATAATGTTTCATGAAAAGTTTCCTGCTTTCTAAGTATAGAATATAGAAATATAGAATATATTAGGTGTGCAACTTTGCTTCCGCCGTTTTGCAATAGATGGCTGTAGCGGTAAGTGTGGTAGTCGAAATAAATAGATCATAGATGTCATACAATAAGCTCATGTATTTGTAAACATAACGCCATCGAAATATTAGTCGATTTGTGTCTGCATCATAAAGTTATTCTCGATTAAACATGTCATCTTACGAGCCAAATTCTCGTCATTTGCGGGAGGTTTTAATTTTCTGCTTTAATATGAAGAAATCTGCGGCTGAGGCTCATTCGAATGCTCTTAAATACCTATGGGGAGGCCGCTATTAGTGAAAGAACGTGCCGAGAGTGGTTTCAACACTTCAAGAACGGTGATTTTGACGTCGAAGACCAGAATGGCGGTGGAAGAGAGAAGGTTTTCGAAGATGCAGAATTGAAGGCATTACTTGATCAAGACTCGTGTCAAACGCAACAAGAATTGGCAGGATCATTGGGAGTGATGCAAAAAGCCATTTCAAAACGCCTGAAAGTCATGAGAATGATTCAGAAACAAGGAAATTGGGTGCCGTACGAGTTGAAGCCGAGAGATGTTGAACGGCGTTTGTTTGCTTGTGAACAGCTGCTTGCAAGGCAAAGACGGAAGGGATTTCTGCATCGCATTGTGACTGGGGACGAAAACTGGGTTCGTTACGATGATCCCAAGCGCAGAAAATCAGGGGGATATCCCGGCTATGCTTCCACGTCGACGGCCAAACCGAATATTCACGGTTCCAAGGTCATGCTCAGTATTTGGTGGGACTAGCTCGGTGTAGTGTATTGTGAGTTGTTAAAACCGACTGAAACAATCACAGGTGATCGTTATCGAACTCAATTAACCCTCTAAGTGGTCTGCAGGTAAAGTCTTGCCATTCTGGAGATGCTTAAAAAATGCACCGCACGTATTTTTTGCCGTCAGGTGGGGTTCTCAAAAGCGGTTGAGCCGTATTTTTTAAGAATGCAGATCGGCCGCTTTTGTGAATCTTGCTTGAAGGCAGAAAACGCATCTCTGGAATGACGGGATTTTACGTGCAGACCGCTTGGAGGGTTAATGCGTTTGAGCCGAGCATTGAAAAACAAACGGCCGCAGTACAACGAGAGACATGATAAAGTGATTTTACAGCATGACAATGCTCGACCCCATGTTACGAAAGTGGTCAAGACATACTTGGAGACGTTGAAATGGGAAGTCCTACCCCACCCGCCGTATTCTCCAGAAGTTGCTCCCTCGGATTATCTCTTGTTTCGATCAATGGCACACGGCCTGGCTGACCAACACTTCCGGTCTTATGAAGAAGTAAAAAATTGGATTGATTCGGGGATCGCTTCAAAAGATGACCAGTTTTTTCAACGCGGGATTCGTACGCTGCTCGAAAGATGGGAGAAAGTAGTGGCCAGCGATGGACAATACTTTGAATCATAAATGTATAATCAGTTTCTTACAATAAAGCCTCAAATTTCGGGGGGGAAAAGTCGGAAGCAAAGTTGTACACCTAATAATTAAATACAGCCAAATAGTTGTTTGAGAATAATGTGATATAGTTTCTTTTACACCGAACGAAAAACGGAAGTATCTTGGTAAATTGAAAATTATATGTTTTTCATAAAGTTGTGAAGATTTCTAACTATGATCTAACATGTTTCATAATGTGCAGTAGACCATTTTATAATTCAATATCAATAAAAAAATTGTCAAAGAGTTCCATGTGTATAATCATGAGGCTAAATCGAATCTACTAGGGTATAAATTTATAAATTACGAAGTACGAATTTTTGTGATACAGTCTGATTGCTCAAAAAATATCCTAGTTTATGTTTAATCCTCCGAATTTGATCACAGTCAAATGAAAAATATTTTTTAAAGAAAAAGGGGAGGGTTACATAAGATTCTCTTTCCTCCCTCCCACACACCTTTTTTATGATTCCACAAGAAATAATTTGAAGTAATCTGTTATGAATGTTACGAAACAGTGCAAATGGGCTATGATCTATAAGTTTTGAGATATCATTTTCTCCTTTCAAAATACGTCAATACCATAAAAATGTAAAAAAAATAATAATAATTTAAATGACTTAATAAAACCGATTTGATATTTCCAATTCGTTTGTTGGTGTCTTAAAGTTTCATTTATATGCAAGTCCTGTAAGACTTTTAATGTAAAATGCAGCAAATCTGTTTTAGAATTTTTACGATATAAAGAGGAAGTTTCTATTTGCTGCTTATCCGACATAATGAAGCATTTTATAAGCTTATATAGTTCGGTTTATTTTGTCATTTCATTATGGGATCTTATTCTAAAAATTTATAGTGCTTCATTTTAACAGGTTTTTGTCCATAAAAATTCAACGATGTTGTAAGAGATGTTAATAAACATTAAACTTCTATTGATAAAATAAAACACACATACTCTTGTTTTATTCTCAAATTTACCTACTCTGAAATCTTCAAGCTCGAAATCCTTTGTAATTTAAAAAAAACAATAATCTTTTCTACATTTTTCAGTTTTTAAAGAGAATAATTTTATAAAACTTCAAAACAAAACAAAAAACAATCAGTAACTCAAAGCAGTTATGGTTAAACTCTGCCATGAAAGCATTATTTCTTC
>BMAV01028224.1:131084-171701 GCA_019973955.1 Trichonephila inaurata madagascariensis
CTCAAAGCAGTTATGGTTAAACTCTGCCATGAAAGCATTATTTCTTCCATCAGTGTAAGCTCACAGCATTGATTAGCATAAAGAGATGCCTTCAGAAAAGTTCAAAATATATAAAACATTCGAAGTAAAAACAGCGAAACATAAAATAGAAAATTATCCAAGTTCAAAAACTGTGCATAGGCATTTGTTAGATGTAAGAGTATATAGCTTTTTCCAGAACGATTTTTGCTTAAAGTAAAACCACTCAAGGTATATTCAAATAAGATGCAAGCAATGTGGAAATCTTTACGAAGTCGCATAAAATTTTACTTTTTTTCCCCTTCAAATTGAATCTTGAATGGCAACACGGATAAATGTGGCCATAAAAATCAGTGTGAGAATAGGAAAATATCTAGTAAAATAAATTTGCTTTTCCGTATATACTAGCACGCTTGGAAGGCGGAAAAGCCAAAATGCGTATACATATCGTGCTATATTCCATATGCTGCTCTTTTATGCATTTATCTAGAAGACCTGGTAAGAGTTACCAATTTGATAGGAATTTCCAGCGCTGAGTTACGCGACAAATTTGAATATTTTTCTTTGGAAGTTGCTTAAATATGAAAGCTCTATCCTATTTTGGGCTTATTTATGTCTTCTTTCGAAGAATGGATATTTGCTTATTATTTTGAAGTCAAATGGATTTTGGTCGCGAAAATGCATTTTTATGCAAAAGAGTGTATTGCATTTATTCTGGCTTAGGGAGAACGGTGAGAGTTTCTTCCTAGATTAATAGTTCTTTATTAGTATCGATATGATTCTATTTAAAATACTGCGTTAGAAATTTAAATAAAATTATGCTGCATCTACATCTAAATAATTGTAAACATAACTTCAATCATGTGAATAACTTTTAATTAAGGGGGAGGAGATAACGTTAAAAAAGACTCTTTTTGTAATTCTAAAAAGAAAATAATTTCTCAATATATATTTTAAAAAAATGACTATTTTAATAGATCCATAAATTTTAACTTTTTCCTGCATTTTAAAAAGCAAACTATATTCTCTAGAATTATTCTTGAAATACATTTGTAACGCGTTCTCTTCGGATCTTCTAATCATCTAGGTAAAATGCTTTTCAAACATTAAAAGGGATTTAAAAGGTGTTAACTTTGTCTCTAGGACTGAAAATATAAACAATTTTAAAATAGATATACATCTTTGAAACTAAAATTAAATAATTCGAATCTCTTAAACATTATTTATAAAGGAATGAGGTTTCAAAAAAAATTAAAATGTTTAAAATATAATCATAATTTTAAAAATTATAAGCATATAAAAATAAGAAACATTTCTATAAGAAATATTAAGTCTTAGGGAGGGGGGATGCATGAGATTTTCTAAAATCGTAGCTCTAATTCAGCCATACTCAAAGTGCGGCCCACGGCTGTATGTGGCCCACCGGGATTTTCTGAGTGGCCCACTTATAGTCTCTATTGCCCTAAGAAATTAACTTATTTAAGAACAATTTATTAAAAATGTAGCGGCAAATTCCAAGAAATCAAGCTATCAGATCCACCAATTTTGTTGTCGTGTGGGTACCAATTGCCAGATTTTTTTTGTAGATAACATGTTGACCAAGTATCAAATGATTAAATTTATAGACTTCGGTGAAGTGTGGTTCCTGCCAGAATCAGTAGTCAGAGTAGCCGCCATTGTTGGAGATCACCGCTGCCACACACCTCGGCATTGATTCAGAGAGACTTTGGATGTGTTCTTGGGATACAGCAGACCAAGTAGCTTCCACACGTTGCCAAAGTTGATCTGGTGTAGCAGCTGGGGGTGAGCAGCCATGGACCACATGTTTTCTATCGGTGAAAGATCCGGAGAACGAGTCGACCAGGGAAGCAATTCAATCTGGTGATTGACGAAGAACCTTTGGACAATGCGTGCCACGTGTGGTCGCGCATTATCCTGTTGAAATATGGCTGTAGCCAAGCCCTGAAAGTAAAGAAGGACAACTGGCTCCAACATCTCGGAGATGTAGCGCTGGCTGTTTAAAGTACCGGCAATGCGTACTAGAGGAGTGCAAGAGTGATATCCAATACCGCCCCATACCATAATACCTGCTGCAGGACCAGTGTGGCGGTGAATAACGCAGCTGTTCAGCATCCTCTCTCCACGGTGTCTCCAGACTCGAATCCGACCATCGTGGTGTTGCAGACAGATGCGTGACTCGTCAGTAAAGACAACTTCATTCCATTCTGCCGCCCACATCCTTTTTTCATAGCACCATTGGCGGCGGAGACGTCTGTGGTTCTGCGTCAAGTGTAGACCAAGAAATGGACGTCTTGCGGACAGACCACTCTGCTGTAAACGGCGTCGAATGGTACGCGCAGACACTGAATGATGCGTTAGAGACTCAATGTGCTGTGCTATGATTCATGATGTGACTGAGCAATCCATCACTGCCATGCACACAATTTGCCTGTCCTCACGTGAAGTGGTGCACTGAGGTGGATACGATTGACCACGTCGGTCCATCGTACCCTCCTGCATCCAACGGTCACATATCCGCATTACAGTTGTTTGGTTTCGTCCAACACGACTACCGATTTGCCTGAAAGATAATCCCAATCTCGGTAGGCCATTATCCTTCCTCTGTCAAACTCGGATACTTGATCAAAAGCTGATTGCTTTTTTTTCTATGAGACATAAATAATCGTTTTTTGTAAAACATAAGAAAAACACAATTGCCGAACTTGAAATCGTCGAAATCTCCAAGTCTTAAAAAGCGCTTTGAGGTTGTGCCATAGGAGCGCGTGATGTGTGTCTGCGTTGAAATTCTAATCATTTGCACATCTCACCTCCGCTAATGCATGTTGTAAATTTCATGTTATTTGCATTATGCGAAAAATAAGTTTTAATATTTTGATCAATTTTCCACATTTTAAGTGTGTCCAATATTGCCTTGGTTAATAATGTTTTCCCCCTTAATCCTCATATTGCGGCCCGCGTGAAATATCTGCCGTACGTATGCGACCCTGCAAGAAAAAGGCCCTTATTACCCCTGCTCTAAATACTAGCAATAATTTGATTTATAAAGTTAAATGTACCCTTATTACGCTGCAGCTGTTTTTGTATAAATAAAATAAATTATATTTTTTTAAAAATAAAAAGAAATTACATTTTTCATTTTTTTTTTAAATTGCAATATTTTTTAAATATTTTGAAATAAAAAAGATATGTATTTCTAAAATAAGGTAGGGTTCAAAGAGAGAGAGAGTTTGATACATTTTATAATTCTACAAAAGTATACACATCAAAGGCAAGGCATCAATATTAGAAAGTAGAATGCGCAACGTAAAAATTACTTAATATTTATTAAAGAACTGTTTCTTATTCTCATATGTTTATAATTTTTAAAATTATGATTTCTTAAATATTTTGTACTTTTCTTAAACTTTATTCCTTTATAAATAATGCGTAAAACATTCAAATTATTTAAGTTTACTTTCAAAGAATTATATTTATTTGAAAAATGTTTACGCTTCCAGTCCTCGAAACAAAATTAACACCCCTATGAGGAACCTCTTTCTGGAAAGGAACTGCAATTTATGCAACGTAATACTACTATATAAAGTCAAGTGAATTAAATTAGGAAGAGATATAGAGAAAGTGAAGTTAGCTATTGAACACGTGATCGTTAGAAGATAAGAAAAGTTGAATGAATCGTCGGTGCTCCTTAGAAAATGATTAAACGACTCATGTGAATATCTGCCGAGTATCTGCATTGATGGATAATTATTATTTTTTTATTATAAGTATTTCAAGTAGATTAAAACTGACGAGTTCCACGTAGGCTTAAAGTAGAGGTTTTTAAGATTTGATTAAAAATATTTAATAAAAATTGTTGTTTGTTTTTCCTTCTATAAACTCGCACTCAAACGCGAGCGAAACTTTTTCTGACATATTGCTAGCATGTAGCATAATTTTAAAAAAAATGTCTATAACCTTTTTATGAAAAAAAGACCATTTTAGTGTTAAAAAAGTTATTTTTATTTTATATTTTATATATTAATGCAATTAATTCGCTTGGGATAACTAAAATTATCTCACAAATGAAACAATTTTTTGAAAGTTTTCTTAGTAAGTTACTTAATAAAACTTAGTAAAAGTCACGATTCACTTTGCAATAAAAAAAAATAGTTTAACAACATTAGTTATTTGTAACATATGTATTACTTTATTTGATAACAAAAAAATTAAAATCGCTTAAATTAAGTGAATTTTTGCGGAAACAATTCATTCTGAAATCCAACTCTATCTACTCTTTTTACCCACCTAACTTCAGAAATAATATATTTACATCTTTCAACAAAAATGTGGGAATATAAACTCAATTCGCTATTCTAGGAGTTTGATAATAAATAAGAAGCAGGAAAAGTAACATTTCATGAGAAATACGCGATTTTCAAAAATTTAATTTTGATATATATCGCTTCCACTCACCCCCCCCCCCTTCGGAACTCCCTAACAGAACGACGCCTAGCTTCCTTTCTCCAGAAAGATCCAGAAAAAGAAATTTCGAAATGAGAGAGCGAAGAGAGAAGATAAAGCGAAAGGAAAGAGACACATTTCAAAATTTCAGATGATATGAGAGAATGCGATTTTAGAAGACGTAAAAAAAAGAAATGAAAGCTATCTGAAGACGTCGTCGGAAAAAAGTTCTCATCCCTTAAACAGTTCCGGGTAAAATTAAGAATAAATTCGGAATATTTAGTTTTCCAATCATGTATTTATTTCACCTCTAGACACAATTCCAAAATAGGTATTGTTCAATATTTATTTATAAAAACAAAAAACAATCATATGGTATTTACTCTGATATATATATATAAATCACATCTGCTTTTGATTTTTAAGAACTGAGTGAACCAGTTAATAAATAATAAAGTGATAAAATATAAATGCTAACTTTCAGCTTAACTCTTGATATAGTGTTCTTTTTTTTGGTGAATTAAAAATCTCTCACAAAATATTCTAAGTTATACTTTCCTATTTAAGGAAGGACAGTTTGAAGTTTTTTATTTTATTTAATTTAAAAGAGTAAACATTATTTCTAAAACTAAAAACATTAATAATGCGCACATGTAACAAAATTAGCAGAAATGCTTAGATCAGAAATATTCTTAGAACACTCTGACTAAGATATTTGTCAATTTTGGGCAATTTTTGTTTACTATCTTCTCTTTCTTGGCGTTGTTTGCATTTAAATGCACGATTGGGTTTCTTTTTTTTTATCCATAATTTGAGTCTTCTAATTTATCCAATACAATTCGTATGTACTTGAGTATTTACTGAGGTTATATATAAAAAGAAGGAGAAACGTAACACGCTACGCTACAAGACGTCATTGGGGAATTGAACTCACCCACCAGAGGGCTTAGAGCTACAAAATGATCCACAGAGATAAACAGGAAATGATATAAAAAATACATGAACAAGAAAATACAACACAATGTTTAAAAATTATTTTAAAAAGAAAGACCCCTGCAAAAGAACAGAGGTGAAACAAAATTACATGAGTCTATTGCACATGCGAGTAAATTGTAAAATACTGAAGCAGAACACTAGCTTATTATGAATCATATTGCTATTAAAAGTAAAGGAATTGCTTCCTGTGTAGTTTTTTAAGACGTATTCACATAAGTATGGTAAGAATTTTCTTGAAGCTTATTTTCAAGTAACAGTTTATAGAAAAAAATGAAAGAATTGAAAATAATATAAACTTTTCAATTATTTAAGTTCACTACACTGTACAAACAAAGGAAAGAAAATTTAGGGGGATTCCTTACAAGTTCGAAATTATTTTCAATTAAGCTGCTATGATTATAGTTGTATTGCAACGTTTTGTATTTATATCTTATATGTGGGAGATTTTATCACCAATTCTGCTTGTTTAGTGGTCAGATTCCGAAGGGCCCTCTGAGCTTGAGGTACTCTGAGGCGGTGCACGGCACTGCCTAGTCCATTAGTAACTACGCCACTGCCCTTAAATTCAACAGCAAGGAATATCGTGTAATCTATTACATCTCTCCTATGTGCCATAGTTTAAACCAGAAAGAGTTTTTCGTGTAATTTATAAAAAGAAAAAAGCCATGAAGCTCGATATTTCGATATCTTTCGAAAGAAATACCAATATTTTAAAGAACCATCTTTTTTTATTCGTCTCTTATTCGCTTACATCTTACTAAGTAATATGTGATAAAAGAGTTGCTACTAACAATACGAATTCTTTTATGGGTTATTATCTAACAAAATCCGTTTAGCCATACACTCAGCAAATGACAATCAATTGAATAAACTTTTACTTTTAAAAAAAATCAAAAAAAGTTATTATATGAGAGAAGAAATAACATATCTCTCATCACAGATGAATATCTGAAATTAAACTACAAAAATTATATAACGCTTTTATTCGTCAGGAATTTCGAGCTTTAACTGTATTTTTTGTCGTTGCTGCAAAAAGCAGTGTTCTTCAGGAGATTCAGCTTTTAATTTCTAAACAAAAACCGATAATTCGACTTTGTAAATATTTGTGACATTGGACAACTACAAAAAAAATATTTTTCTCACTTAAACCACTCACTGTCCACGTTTAAAGTTCTCATGACAGTAATCGTAAAAGAGGTAAGTGGCACACACACACACACTCACACACATTTCGTTTAGACAGAAAAGGATTTCAAGATATGAAAACTTATATATATTTGTACTTATTTTTGACACAAAATATACCCAAAAAGGTTAAAAAAATGTAATCATATGAGTTCCCACTAAAAATTTTCCTAAGTAAATTGTAAAATGAGAACAATAATAATTTCTTAAAATGAAAATATGCAGTGAATAACATAAAAGAGTATATATATATGAGAGTTATTAATAGTTAAGTCTAACCAGAGTGGCATAACTTAATCCCCGCATTGAGGGGGGACAAGGCTTTAGGGGGGCCAAAACTTATGTTTTGTTACGGTTTTGGAATCCTTTGTAGGATCCGGCTTGGGGCCCCAGCATTCTCTGTTACGCCACTGAGTCTAACAATATTACAGGAATCTAATTTCATGTTCCAAATGCAGATTTAAGTTTAAGTGACCCAGGGATGGTCAAAGACATCTATTTATCAGAGGCTAAACGTGTTTAATTGGGAAAATATCCAATGATCATAAAAAAATTCAGGGTAGAGGGGAAGATAAAAGGGAAAAATTCAGTGTAAGCAATGTTGACGGAGTATGAAAAAAAAAAAGAGTAGAAAGATGCACTATACAAGCGACCAGTTACCTTAGTGAAATGCAATCCCAGGTGCATGTGAAAGGAAATGCAACACTACGGAAGTGTAAAATATACGTCAAAGGATTGTCATGCTATAAAAGTGTCACGATGGTCAATCAAAGGGGTCCGCTATCAAATGAAATCGAACGGTGGGGCATTTGGTGAGTATCCAATCACTGTCCTGGACGCCCCCAGGCACGTCTTTGCCTATCATCGGGTCTCAGTTCAAAGAAGGACTTATGGCTGAAAACACGATTCTATTCTAGTGCCGGAGATCTAGGTTTGATGTGCTTTTCACCACTACAAACGCGCTTGTCAGAGTACATCCATGACAGGCAGACTGCATAATGATCTCTGTGACCTCAAACCCATTCATGGAGTTGCCTAATGATGCTCATTGGTGCCCCCGTTATACATCGGATTGTTGATAAGGACACATTATATATAAGTTGATGGATTACTGGAGAACCTGCTTCCCGCAGGGAAGCTCAATCTCCTTTCATGATATACTGGGTGGATACATGAATTCAGCTTTCTCTTAGCCTTTTGCTACATAACTGTAAGATAATTAAGTTAGAGGAAATAATTGAGTGTAGAAAACCCAATAACAAAATTGAAAAGTTACATTTAGTGTAGATTAATGTACATTTAAGTGTGAGAGTGTTGAAAGGACACATTACGGCTTATGAAAGCCGATCGGAGGATCTCCCTACCCTTGCGCTCTATTGTCCTTCTCAATCGATCTTTACCATCTTGATGCTCTGCACAACCATATTTAAATCATTCCTCCCAAAACACAGAGCTATCCTGCCATTTAGACACTTGCCTCTTGTATAATTTCACGTCTTCTCTCAAATACTGATATCTGCTCATACTGTACGTGATATCTGGAATTGATACATTCCGCGAGGTTCGTCAGAACCACGTTCGTTTGCAAATTATACCGTAGAGTGAAATGTCCTCTGTTTCACTTAATGTTCTGGTGCTTTATTGCAATGCATTGGAACTCCAGCTAATCAGACATTGACCGAGCTAATAGCTACATCATTTTCATATTCTACAGCTAAGTATGTGCATGCATAATTTTGCCTCATTTGGATATCTATTTCTTGGTGTGCCGTTATGTTATTGAGCATATATATGTAAACGTAAAAATAAGTTTCACATGCGGAAAAAATTCTTATTATGAATGAAATGAAGATTATTTTAAGTATCAGGAAAACTTTTCAGAAACAAAATGCAGCATTTTACTCAAGTTATTGATCGGAGTAGTGTGAGCCGTATTTCAGGAAAGAAATTTAGAATTTAACACATCCTAACTTCAGGGGAAACTATATGATATTGATAACGATTCCACTTTTGTGTATTTAAAAGAATGGACAAAGAAAAAAAATTCTATTAAAAATAATTTTATTCCGTTTGAAGTTTTATTCAAGTTTCTTAGAATTTTAAATATAAATCAAGGTTTATTTTTCCGAGGAATGTTTTTTTTTTTTTTCCTTTTCGAAAACATGTAAGGCTTTCATTATTAATGTGAAGAAAGGGGTTCAGCGCTGATAATTCTACTGATTTTAAATATATTTATTAATTATTCCATTTATATGTAGATGTATAGTTTTTTGTAATAATTGCATACTCTTTACTTATTTTTTTATTATAATGAAATATTTACCTTAATAATGATAATATAGCAAACTAAACTCAGTGGCGCAATAGCCCATGAGGTCCAAGGCCTATTGTGCCTATCTCAATTTTCATGACCTTGGATACTGAGGTGAATGAGCAGATGTTCCGGTCAGGTGATCAGTCTGACGCGAAACCCCCAATATTTAGTTCCCAAGCAAGCAGGATACTCATTTATTAATCAACTGAACCGATGAAAGGCTGAATCCACCTTGCCCAGCCTGGGATTTGAACCCCGGACCTGTGGCGTGGAAGCGTGATACACTTTCGCTCAGAAACTTGGCTCCCGTTAGTTATCTTTTTAAATGACGTAAAAAAAACATTACTAAAGCAAAAAGAACTAAAAATTCTAAAACTGAATTTTTAAAATACATTTATTAGATCACGAATTATTTTTAAGTATTTTATTATTTTTAATTATAACAAAAAGAATTCAAGAGTTTTTAAAAGAAATAGGAACTTATAGAACAAATTTTATTTCAATATAATAGTTCGCTTACATAAATAATTAAAAACTAATTTTTTCTTCGTTCTCTAAATTTAAAAACAACAACTCGTCTCTTATCTCCACATAAAAATCTCCACAATTTTAAAATAAATTTTCTTCATTTAAATTTCTTTATCCAATAATATTTTCCGCTAAGTGTAAAGTTAAAAACAGCGATTCAATTTCACGTTGCTAGACTTACCCCTCCTGCCCTCTACCGATACGGAATGAAACTAATTTCAATCCAACTCAATGCTACGTTTTCCAAAAATGAAAAAGAGTGATCAACAAAGTACGTGTGTTTTTATTATTACTATTATTATTATTTTAAGTGCTCAAAATTTTTTTCCTGAACACACACAGCTCTAAAAAGGAAATCCCAATCAGGAAAAATCGAGAATTTTGTTTGAAACTTAACAGAAATGCTCATCCAAATCAAACTCAAAAAGAAAATGGTTGAAACAAATAACGCAAAAACGTAATATATATAAAAAATGCTTGAAATTCGTTGAAACTTAGCTTGGAAATATTTATTTTCAGCCAAGTGGATTACAGTGATGAATTTATTTAAAAGTTTTACTCGATGCATTATACAAACAAGCGTTGCATAAAAGCAACAATAAAGCATCCGCAAAAAGCTTACAACGGATTAAAAAGTTATTTTTTCTGCTTTCCAAAGGATATCAGCTCCCTTCGAAGCCACCTGGGAGGGGGATGCTAGGGGGCTTGCAGTAGCGCGTAGCGCCGCCTTTTTCACATATGTATATATATTATTTAGAATTTAAGGGGAATACCCAATCTTCTTATAGTTTTCTAAACTGAATATCAAGCTTAATTGTTCTTTACTAAAAGTATTTATGAGCTATGTCATGTGCCATTCTTCTTCTATTTGTGCTCTTAATGTTTTTCCTTATCTATGACATCTATATTTTTTCAAAAGTAAAGAATAAGTAAAAGCTGATTAAATTAATTTTTCTTTAAAGCAATATGGCTTGTTAACCGAGTTTCTATTGTAAAATATTTATGCACTTTTCTTATGATTAATAGTAAATCTGAATCGAATTTTTTTTTATTAGTAAGAACCATGACAAAAAAAATTGAACAAATGGTTCACGCAAAAGGGCAATTTTTAAAAAAAACAGACATTGTTTTACAAAACACAGGACTCAAATTTTCAAACGAATGACAAATAAATAGAAATTTTACAAAAACGTTAATGTTGTTATTATTACTACACGAAATGTTGTTATTACTACACTGAAAGTTGTTATTATTACTACACTATATGTGACTTATTATTATTACACTGATTCTGTTTTCTTTTCGTTTGTGCTACATTCAGCACTGTAAAGAATTGTACTATTTTTTAACAAATATTGGTATGGAGTTACGTAACGGGTTATCTTAAAAGATCTCAATTTTCGATCGAATTCAAAAGTGTTGTGTGTGATGAGAAGAAACCTCGAACTGACAATACATTCTCCAGTCTTCCGTATCAAGCCACATTATAAAATTAATTTAAAGTGCTTTCATTTTTCAAGTTTAATCGTTTCATTTTTAGAAAATATAACATTTGAACAATTACTTTTTCGTAACTTGTGACGATTTAATTTTAATTTACGTCGTATTCTGAAACAACGCGAGGGCTATAGGCAATGGACCTCATTATTTTGACCTACGGTCAAGCGACCAGGACGACACTTGAGCTGGCACCGGTTTCTTCAAACTAAGATACCACTCTAACGTGAGGACTCTTTAAGCTTCGACATATTTAATATGCATCAGCTCTATACGGCAGGTCTTCAGTGGTATCAGGACTTGAACTCATGACTCTACAGCGTCGGCAACGAGTTAGTATGAGGATGAGTTATATTTACGTTACACTACAAAGCTGCACGAGGACTATTGGTGACGGACCTTGCAATTTTGAGCCCCAGTCAAGTGACGAAGACGACACCTGAGCTGCCACCCCCTCTCCCAACTTTCACACCATATCAACAGGAGGACCTTTGAGCTTCGACGTATTTAACGAGCATCAACGCCTCTCTGCCCGGCGGATCTTCAGAGGTTCAGCTCAAACTCATGACTCGGCTCAAACTCATGACACTCCTGCCACGAGTCCTTTACCTTGACCACTTGGCTACCATGGCCACGTCATGAGTTTGTAACCACGAACACTAGGTTACCACCGCAACAGTGTAATCTGTGAAAGATCAGGTTGAGTTTTCTTCACACATTATAAAAATGCAACTGTTCTACTGGAAATTGAGGTTTGTATCCACAAATGAAAAATTTTATATAAATAAGTAAATAGATTACTAATTCCTCCCTTGATTTCACTCTAAGCTATTGTAATTTATAGGTTATTAATATCGTACTGTAAAGCAACACGAAGGCTATTGGCAACGGACCTTGTACTTTTGAACCAAAGTCAAATTACGTTTACTACGCTTGAGCTTATATTCAACTCTTTTAACTCCTACACCAGGGATGGTGAACCATTGGCACGCGGCACAATATTTTGGCCACGCCACCGATCAAAACGGTTTGCATTTTAGTTTAGAAATTATATTACAAGGAACCCCAAATTTGAAAAACTATTATAAAGATTAAGATGTACATGAGAAATCAGACAAAAAGAAATAGTTATTGAAGAATTTATTTCCCTAATTCTTCAATCAAGAGATTTTCTCGGTTCAAAGAATTATCAGAGACGCTCAAGTTTATTATGTACCCTGATGAGACATCATTTGATAAACTGAACTTACCCCAATTTGATTGGTTGGAAATGGTAGAATTTGAAATGCAACTTGGTGATTTCCAGTCTAGTTCAATATGGATTTAAAAACGTGTTGAGACAAGGGAGAAGTTGAAATCGATTGAAACAGAAATATTAACAAGCAATGTAAGCAAAAACACCAATAACGAAATTTTTGAAACATTAAACTCGATTCCAGATACATTTAACTTTGGAGAAGCAGGATCATGCTATTTTAACCATATTTTCATCGACCAATGCCTACGAGTCATTATTTTCAGAGATGAATAACATTAGGCTCACTTAGAAACCGCTCGGCAGATGACTCCTATTCAGCATACTTTCTGCTAAAAATAACATCTTAAAATCCTAATATAAGTTATTTGTTATC
Organism: Trichonephila inaurata madagascariensis; assembly: GCA_019973955.1. Taxonomy (NCBI): domain Eukaryota; kingdom Metazoa; phylum Arthropoda; class Arachnida; order Araneae; family Nephilidae; genus Trichonephila; species Trichonephila inaurata. The sequence goes on from BMAV01028224.1 coordinate 143,715, forward strand.
TATAATCTGCAAAACAGAAGTCACACTATTGTTCTCTAAATTTAATTACGCGTATATAACTGAAACATTTACTATTATACAGTGCAAAATGTATTTTTTCGTAGTAAATAAAGAGTTTTGTGTTGTTAGCATTTTGCTTTATTATTTTCCCAATAATCCCAAGTCAAAATTATTTTGAGGCACGTCTATACCTTATTAAGCAATTCTTTAGAAAAAATGGCATGTTGATCCATAAAGGTTCACCACCCCTGTCCTACACCAACCAATGTAAAGACTTCAAGCCCCAAAAGATTTTACTCGCATCGGCTTTTCTACACGATGTGTCTTTAATGACATCGGAACTCGAACACGTGACAATATTACGTCAATCGTGAGTGAGCCACCATGAACACTCGGCTAACGTAAATTCTAAATTATAACGACTATTATAGAGGGAATGAGTGAATCATTGTTTACTAACGTCGCACTATAAAGCGAGACGAGGGATTTTGTAAGTGGACCTCACAATTTTGAGCCTTGATCAAGTGGCGAGGACGACATCTGAGATGGCAATCTTCTCTCCAAACTATCCCACCCCGCTAACGGGAGGACTTTGAGCTTCGACAGGTTTAATGTGCATCAACCCCTCTACAAAACGGTTCTTCAGTGGTACTAGGGCTCGAACTCATGACACACTGGCCATGAGCTCATGACTATACCTACCGAACTACCCTGTCTTCATTATAGAGGGAAAAGTAGTAATAAAAATAAATATTTTAAAATAAACTGGACTTTTATTAGTGCAGTATTATTTTTTTTCCTGAACATATGTAGAAAATCTGCAGTTTCATGCGTTAGTCAGTAACTCAAATATTTCATTATCTAGCACACACAAATCAAATAAATTAAAACAATCATATCGCGCATCGTAACTTTAAATCTGCCAATATAAAGGAAACGATGAGCGCTTTTAGTATTTCTGATTCTTTCTATCAGGATTTAAGTAGTCTTTTCTAAAAAAGAAAAGCTTAATTGCACCGCGTAATTGAATTTTCAGTTACTCATTAATTTCCGGACAGATTTTTATGGTGAAACTTTTACATTTTCAAATATTCAATTCTCAAAAGAGTTATTATTTTTAGAAATATTTTTAAAGACTGATTAAAGAGAGAGAGTATCAAAGCGTGTGTTTTTCTTTTTCTTTATTTATCGCTGATTCCACCATTATTTAAATTCGAAGTATTAAAAATAAAATGTTTTTTAAAGTTTTAAAAAACTATTCTTTAGAAGTTATTATAAAAGGATAATTATATTCTTATCGAGAGCAGTTAAGCATATTTCAATACTGTTAATTTTTTTCTTTCTGAAATAAACGTCATATCGTACATATAATCATTTGAAAAGATTAAGATAGTTCTCAATCGCCAGCCATATACATTAATTATCAACTTCATTTCACTTTAAAGATTTAGAAGACAGTAAAAAAAAAAAAATTTCGAATAGACAAAAAGATAGGAATAGAAACATTCATAATTGATTAAATTATATAAAATGAAAGTGATCACTTCTTTTCAAAATGATTCATGAAAAATAAATACAAGGTATGAAGAAAAAAAAGTTATTTTCTTAGAAATATATTAAATATTTTACTTTAAGGAAAAGAAATTCTCAACATAAGAGAAAGAGGAAACAGTCAACTAATCTTATTACTTATTTACTAAAATAAAGTCTCAAAATGATTGGTTTATTTCATTATTCATTCTCTGAATTTGCGATGAGATTTTATTCCACAAATTTTTTCTCAGAAATACTAAAATTAACTACTGATCGAGGAAACCCTTTTCAATAAGATAAATCATAAGTTAAAAATAGTGAATTAGATACAATATTTTTCAAATGAATTTTCGAAGAATTCGTCTCAGTGCTTCATTTTAATATTTAATTCTCTAATAAGCTAATGTACATATTTTGATACCTTCTATTTTTATTTAGTGAATACATTTCAAAAGAAAAGCTGAATCAAAAATTTTCATTTCTCATGTGTTTTCTTAACTTTAATATAATTAATTAGAATAATTTTCTTGTGATACTTTTTGCTTAAAAACAATTTTGATTTTCAATATATATTTATTTTAATATTAATTCATACTTATCGTTATACTTTTTTTTAATTTTTTTTTGTTAAAGGATTTAAGTTACTGATTTTACACCTATAGTTTCGTATTAATATACAAATATGTATGAAAATAATCACAATAAATATAAGGCCACATATTATTGTTGTTGTTGCTAATCCCACCTGATCGACAAAAGCTAGATCGAGGCCCACGAAATTCATCAGGGCAAAGGGCTAAGCTGCACGCCTGTCGTTATCCGCATCTTTCAGCACCGCACAAGTGACAGTACTTTTTGGCTCGGTTCCACCCCAATTTTTGAGAGAGAACACTCTGGTGTTCAGGAGCCTCCCACCTCTCTCCTCGTTTCACCTATCTCACGAGAGGACTTGCGGCTCAACGGCTGTTTAGAGAACCCCCATTCCGCAAGGCACTATACATTTACTAACATCCATGCTTTCTCCGCGATTCAAACCCAGGCCCCAAGGCACAGCAGTCAGTGATACTAACCACTATACTGAATGGACGGTAGGTCACATATAAATGATATTAATATATTTAAAATTGGGTTGAATATATGTTCAGTAAATCTATTGCTATCCTGTTGATAATTATATGCCACCATATTTTTTTTTGTATCTATATATAAAAGAAAAGCGACTCACACATCACAAGATGTCCCAAACCATTACCCCTACCGATATGAAATTTAATAAGCATTTTTCTTTTGTTGACCAGAGATCCTAGAATCCTTAAAAACGGATTTTATGAACTATTTTTTGAACTATTATACCTCTCTACAGACTTGAAATTTGGTAAGCAAGTTTTTTTTGTTGAGTAGAGATTTGCTAAGAGCGGGTATTACAGAAATCGACTTCATAGATTGGGTTGAGGGGGCTACAATTATGAATTGATTAAGAAAAACAGACGTTTTGCCGAAATATTAGACCAACTGAAAGCAAAAGTTTTAGACATAAAAATTGATCCATAGGCTCAATAAGTTTGAATAAAACTGTATCACAGGATTCCCACACATTTTAACCTACCTCAAAAATTATAAATATTTATATCACCCCCTCTCCTTATACTTAGGGATTAAACAAAGAAAATTTCTCAATATTCTCAACATCATCACCATCTACTTAAATTACAAAACTTATTATAAAACTCCACCTTTCACAAACACTTCGGAAATACCATTAAGGTATTAGTTTGCATGTAAATAGTCTCTTACACATACACCAAATTAAATAATTCAAAATATGAATTTCAAAACCAAAGAAAGAAACCACATATTCCCTCTCCGGACTTACAGTATAAGTAGAAAATAAACGATATAACGCGAAGAACATTTCCTTCTATCTTAATTAGAGAAAGAAAAAACACTCTAAAGAGAAAGAACTTAAGGATGAAATATCAATGCTCAATTATCTTCTAATTATAAAACCTCCTTCGATATGCAGTTTTGTTTTTCCATCAAGTATCAATTCATTTCCTGCCTTGTATGAAGCAGAACATACTCCCCTTTGCATTCTATTTGCATGTTAATAAAGTGATAGGGATTACAGCACTGTAACAAAATACTAATTTAGTCGGCGGCAAACACGAGGGAATTATGGGTACACTGGAGTATATTAATATGTATACTTGAAAAGCATTTTACCCTTAATTAATATTAAAGCCAGATGGGAGAAGATTATGAAATGGAAAATGTTGTTTGTCTATAAGAATGGCAACATGGCTTCGAAAGAAAGTAAAAACTACTTACGCATATGAAAAATTATTAAAATGCGTTGTCGTTGAGAATTTTGTTCTGTAGCATCGGAATTTAAAAAAATTCATATTACTTTTTAACTGTACATGAATATGTTTCATCTTTATATCTGTCTAATAGGGAAATGCACAAGAGACTTAACTGCTGTTTGATCGAACCAAAAGCCTTACCAAGAAAATGCTTTTTTCCGTACAGATTTCCATTGGAATATTTTTAAACGATTATTTTTCAAAACCAAAGTGGTATTTTATTGAAAGATTTGAATTTAAAAAATTATCCCTCGTGGAACATTAGAAATAGTGAAACAATAGAACTGTACTATTGAACTATAGAATTGTACTATTATGGAACTATAAAGAACAGTGAAAAAAACATGCCAGAAGAAAAAGAATGTCCGGGTTAGAAATAATAAACTGTTTATATCAGTTATTTTTTTAATTAATAAAATTAAGTTGTATAGTTTTAATTCATAGTAATGTTTCTTTAAAGCAATATGTAGAAAACTGATCAAGAATGTGCAATTTTGAGCCATGTAAAGTAACGAAGACTCGTTTAAACTTGTATTTCATTTACCTTGATTCCATAAACGCTACAAGAAAATTTTAAACCACATTTCCATTATTCGTTGAAATAATCTTTGGAAGCTAAGCTGAAACAAGCGACATTCGAGCATATCTGGCTACAAAGCTTATCTTTACTTGCAGATTAAATATGTATTTTACAAAACCTTGATTATTAATCTTGTACATTTAAAGTCTGAATGAAAAAAAGAGAACATTTGAGTCAGTATTTCATCTAAAAAACTTCTCACGACGTTTTATAAAGAACCTACAATTTTGTCAACTCTAATGTGCATTAGTACCCATTACACTCATGCCCAAAACAAAGGTCACAAACATGATTTTCAACATAATTATATAAATTCCTACTAATAAAATTGATTAAATTTGTATTTTATATATTTTGAAGAACTGTTAGTATAGTATCAACCTTTGGCTTAGAAAAAGAAGTCATTTAGCGTTAGTTTTTGCAGAACTTCTGGACTGAGACCATTTAAGCATCATGGATTTTTGCCTGCAGTTTTGTGAATATTGCATTAAAACAAATAAACTAGCCGGTTTGTTGTGATAATAAGTTATCATAATCATTTAGATGATTTCCTGAGATGAAGAACCATTGGCAGGCTTGAAGTTGGCCTGTCTCAAGTGGAGACGGCTCGTTGGTTACAAGTGGCATCGAAAAATAAAATTGTTCTTCCAGGCTTTTTTTTTTGGAATCAATTCCAAACAAGGGGTACTCTCACTAAGAAGGCTGGGAAAGGCCGCCACACACAAACCGCAATGACACCTGCACAAGATCTCTACTTAGCATTAAGCGTACGACAACATACAGTACTGGCCACACAAAATGCAACACCCTGAAGGAAGCATGCATATCATGTGAAATCTGCATCATGCGTTGGTGGTGATGAAATATGCAAATCATTAACATGATAGCGCAGACACATATCACGGGTGACCATAGCGCCACCCGCAAGCGCTATATAAGGAGAGAACAGACTGGCGATTTGAAGTACGGCAATTTTTTCTTTGCGAAAGCTGTTTACCTATGCCTCGTGGAAGGCATCGAGCGTGTTTTGACCAAGTTTACGAATTCAACCGAGGAGAAATAGTAAAATATAGGAATTGCGGATTATTCATCACAGAAATCGGTCAAAGTGTTGGACGAAATCAAACAGCTGTAATGTGGATCTATCATTGCTGGATTCAGGAGGAAACAATGGACCGACTGGGCTGATTGCACCCACCTTATTGCATCACTTCTCGTGATAAGAGGTGGATGGCAGTGATGGATATCATAGCCACATCACGAACCATAGAACAACAGATTCAGTTTGTTACGCATCATTCGGTGTCCTCTCGTACCATTTGATGCCATTTGCAGCAGAGTAGAATATCCACTAAGCGTCTATTGCTTCGTTTAGCCTTGACTGGAAACCACAGGCGTTTGTGCCGCCAATGGTGCGATGAAGACGGACATGGACAGCGGAATGTAACGACGTGTTTACTCACGAATCCCGCTTCTGCCTGCAACATCACGATAATCAGATTCAAGTTTGGAGACACCTTGGTGAGAGGCTGCTAAACTGTTGCGTTATGATCGCCCCACTAGTTCTGCACCTGGGATCATGGTTTGGGGTGGTATTGGATTTCACTGCCACGCCCCTCTAGTACGCATTTCCGGTACACTGAACAGCCAGAGCTACATCTGAGGTATTGGAGTCCGTGGTCCTTCCATGCATTCAGCGCTTGCCATCAGCCATATTCTAATAGGATAATGCGTGACCACACGTGGCATGTAATGTTCACAAGAGTTCTTCTTTACCCATCAGATTGAATTTCTTTTGCTTGCTTGTTCTCCTGATCCATCGCCAATTGAAAACGTATGGTCCATGCTTGCACAACGACTGGCCCGGGATACACACCACCCGTTGTTACACCAGATCAACTTTGGCAATATGTAGAAGCCCCATGAACTGCTGTACCCCAAGGATACACCCAAAGCCTTTTGATTCTATGTAGAGGTGGCAGCGGTTATAACCAACAATGATTACTACTACACTAACTACTGATTTTGTCATTATCCACAAGTCACAAGTGGCTGTAATTTTAATCATTTGATCTTTGTACAACATGTTATCCACCAAATAAATTTCACTGTGATATGTCTGGTTCTTCTTGGTATTGAATTTTGTGTGGCCAGCAGTGTAGATGGACAATGGCTCCTCAGCTTTCTTGTGTCTTTGCTGATGTGTTTGGAACAAGAATTTCCAGATAAACAGTCTACAAACGTCAAACAGAGATTGTCCCTTATGACTGGTGTCCAGTCGTATGTGTCCCTTTGACTACATCCAACAGGAAAGACCGGTTATTATGGAGCCGAAAACATGAATCTTGGACACCTCAAGAATGGGAGCGTGTTATTTCAGTAATGAGACGAGCCCACTGTCTGTAGAATTTTGTGAAAAAGCTGAAAATGATTATATATAATCTCGATGAACATCTCCCTCTCGAATGGATAGGACCTGCTGAGAACTGAAACATGACATTTACCCAACACAGCCATTCACAAGTCCTAACTTAATACCATTTTAATAATTTGTTTTTTTTTTTCCTTCCTGTTGATCTAGCGGAGCTGAAACAGAACCTCACTTATTTTTATATAACATAATTATTTTAAATTAAAGCAAAAACATCGACGGTCGTTAGTCCACCTGAGCTAGTTGGAAGTGAGTGCGTAACAGGCTTCTAGCAAATGAGTTTATATAATGGTACAGGGTTGCCACATTTCGCCAAGTTGCAGGTGCAGGCGAGAGTGGCATGCACCGCAGATTTGATTGAAGTACCTTAACACGCATTTGAGTGGAAGCGGATAGCCGACTAGATGTGTGTCTTGTGACTAAAGGCTCCCTCATAGAATATCTGTGATTATCTTGAATAAAACTTAAAATAATCCCATATAGTTCTATTACAAGTAAAATATATCTAATGTTGTTCTTGATTTATAGAGCATTGAAACTGGATACTTCTTTATGAATTACCCTGTATATGTGTTAGTCCGGAAACTTAACGTTAATATGGGATTTAATTTATGGTCGTAGCATTTGTGCCTTTTCTTTTTTATCGAGCATACAATAACAAAATAAATATATGTATGTGATGTCATTTGCATCCAAACGTATTTTAGCAGCAAGATGGTGCAACTCTCCACTAGGATAAAATTTATGAGTCTATTTGAAAAAGAAGCTTTCTAACAAATGACTTGGAAGTAGTGGTCCATTGTTACGACCAGCTCGTTACCTCAGTCGAAGTTTCCCTTGCCTTTTTCCAGTGGGACTTTGTGAAGGATAAAATTTACTTTTCCCATGACATCGAAAAACTGAAGAGTTGAATTACTCAAATAATCCCGTCTATTCCGTAAGTAATACTAGCAAAGTATGGGGATGGAAATTAAATACTTTTCGGATACGGTTCGAGTTTCAAGAAGCATAAATACTTAAGCTGTACAATTTTTTGCACATATAAATTACTTGCATAAATTTTATTTATTTGCTTCTACAAATTAAATATATTGAATTTTTCCCAGATGAAATTAGTTTTTGCTGTATTTATACATGGGAGAAATTCGAAAAAGAATTAATCTGCCGAAATGAAACTTTTTAGTCCATTTGATCCAAATTTCTAATAAGCTCATTAGTTGATTTTATGTCTTACGTGAAATTGAAAATGTAACCCCAAGAAGGATGACCAGAAAATATACAAATTTTAGGATAAGTACTTCCACCTGATTAACACAAATGACGGAAAATTAATGGCTCTCTGGCAAACGCTGAGCAAAATAAGAGATGGAACTTGCAGAACATGTAATATATCCGTCATTATTTCTGTATTGGAAATCACTTCAGTGGAAATTTACTTCTTGTCTCAGAGAACACGCGTAATAGTAAAGAATGTCAAACCGCTGCAAACGAAGGAGTTCTAGCAGACGATTTTGCGAGGAAAATGGTGATTGAATTAAGAAAGCCAGGTTGATTCATATATCAAATATCAGCTGACATTCACTTTGACACTTCTACAGTACATCATATGTGGTGAAGTGAGTGTTTATTAACGTCACATTATAAGGCTGCGATACTCAACCTGTAACCCGCGTGTGGCCCGCTGGGCTTTTCTGAGTAACCCACTCATGGCCGCGATTGCAGTAAAAAATTCAATTATTTACGAACAATATATTAAAAATTTAGCGGGAAAATTCTATCAATCAAGCAATCAAATTGACCAATTTGTTATCGATGTCGTGCGAGTACGAATAGCAAGATTTTTTTTTTCTATTTCTATAACTGTAACAGTTATTTTATAAATAATAGTGAAATAGGGAGCTGAACTGGAGTGGTGACCATTTTATGGGGGGAAATGGTCTTTAATTATAAACAAATAATACTGATTATACAGTCTGGAATTCAGTCGAAACTCCTCTTTGCTGTCATTCTTCATTTGATAAAGTAGTATTTGAAATAAAAATAAGAGAGGCTTTGTCAAAAAGAAAAAAAATCAAATTATTAAACAGCATGGCAGCTTTGTTTGTATGATAATAAAATGAAAACTAGGGGCTTGGACACGGATGAAAGGGAGCCGAAACTACCCTAAACTCGTTAAAAAGTACATGAAACGGGAAAAAAATTAATGTGTGTTTAATGAGATTAATAAAGTATTAAAAGCCAAAAAAATTAGTTTTAATATTTTGATCAGTTTTCCACCTTTTGTGTCCAATATTGCCTTGGTCTTATGATGTTTTTCAATTAATTCTCATGTTGCGGCCCGCTTGAAATGTTTGCCATATTTTGAGTACCCCTGTTATAAGGTAACATGAGGACAATAGATAATAGACCTCGTACTTCTGAACCTCGGTCAAGTACCGGGGATGACATTTGAACTGACACCCTTTCTCCAAACTACCACACCATGTTAATGGGGGGACTTAGCGCCTCTACAGACTTAACGTGCATCAGCTCCTCTAAGTGGTTTTCAGGGGCACGTGAGTTGGAACTCATGGCATGCCAGCCACGAATTTGTGATCATAACCACTAGACTACTACGACCAGCCGGGCGTAGAAGATCGTTGGAACAAGGAAACAGATACGTGATAAGCCTGAGAAGATGCGGGTGTGGTCAAAGCGACATCAGCATGTGTTCCAAGCCACCACCAACGAACCATAGGCAGCTCTACAAGCCATTTTGCAGCGTATGCTCCATATGGAAGAGATTCGTTGCCCATTGATATTTTTCGTTAGTAAACTTTACAAATGGCGTCCGTTAAGAGGACTGCTACTGTGATTCAACAACATAAAATAGTCAATACCATTTGCAATAGTGGCAACAGCAACGTGGATGATGAAATGGCAGAGTAATGTTCTCGAGACCACAGAGAACTTCCGACAAAAAAAATTCAGTACGAGACTAACAAAAGGCTGTCCTAATAAAAATTTACTGTTTCATGCATTCTTGGATGTTTCAAAAGAAAAGTAGAAACCTATGAAAATCAGAATGCCTTTTTTTATTGGTGATATCTGCTAATGATTACAAGTTAGAAGGCAAGTTTCACACACACACACAATTTTGAATTCTATATCAATATATATTAGGTTGGGGAAAAAGAAATCCATTATTTTTTCGGTAGATGGCTGTAGTGTTAATATCTCGTGAAGTATCGATCACACAATTTCAAATTTATTCTCATTCTCAACATGACATTTCACACTAAAAAAATTATTTTGCTTTTTTTTGTTTGGTCGATTCAGTTGTGAATTACGGGGTGTTAAAAATGAAAGTCAACAAAGAAAAAATTCGATTATTTTTACAGTTTTTCTTTGATAAAGGCGAAAATACAAGCCAGGTGGCTGAAATTGCGAATGGTATTTATGGTACCAATACTGTAACAGCTAATTGCGTGCAATTTTGGTTTCGTCGATTCCGTTCAGGTATTTTTGATGTTAAAGAGGCACCTCGCACAGGCAGGCCCATTGTCAAAAACGTCGATAAAATCACAGAAATAATTGAAATTGACCGACATGTTAGCGGTCGTAGCATCGCCCAGGAGCTAAAGATCGACCATAAAACAATTTCAAGCCATTTGCGCAAAGTTAGATTCAAAAAGAAGCTCCATGTTTGGGTGCCACACCTAGAAACATGATGGATCGAATTTCCATCTTGAAGCCTTGGCCAAACGGAATGAAATCAACCCATTTCTTAAACGGATGGTGATTGGGAATGAGAAATGGGTCCAATACTACAATATTGTGTGAAAACGATCGTGGTCAAAGTGCGGTGAAGCAGCTCAAACGGCAGCCAAACTAGGACTAACGGCCAAGAAGGTTCTACTGTGCATTTGTGGTGGGACTGGAAAGAAATCATTTAGTAGGAGTTGCTTCCGTACGGCCGAACACTAAATTCAGATCTCTACTATCAACAACTAGACCGTTTAAAGCTAGCGACTGACCAGAAATGGCCAGAATTGGCCAACAGAAGAAGTGTTGTGTTCCATGAGGACAACGCCAGGCCATACACTTCTGTAATGACTCGCCAGAACCTCTGGGAGCTTGTTTGGGAAGTTTTAATGCATCCACCATATAGTCCGGACCTGGCACCAAGTGATTACCACCTTTTTCTCGCATTGCAAAACTTGCTGAGTGATAAGAAATTGGAATCAAGAGAAGATTGTGCAAATCGATTACTAGAGTTTTTCTCCAAAAAAGACCAAGACTTCTATGATAGAGGCATTATAAATCTATCTTTAAAATGGCAACAAATCATACAATAAAACGGTGCATATTTGACCCGAATCGGACAATCGGAAGCATGTTAAATAAAGTCTTGATTTTCATGGCGTTTTTCACGTTTAATACGAAAACGCTTAAAACGACATTTGGTTTTAAGCTACTATCAATTATTTCCATGCATTTTTTTCTCTTAACATGAAAGGAAAATCGCTTAACACGAAAAAAATTTCCTTTCTGGGAATGAACAAAGTAAGAAACACATCAGCCGCGCAGGTGAGATTTAAGAGGGGTGTGGGTTGAAAGACAGGGTGTTTTACATGTTTCTTAGAAAGGAAGCTAACTTGGCTTTGGAATACTCTTGGAATATATAGTGTGTGATATGAGCTAAGTTTGTTTACTTAAGCTACTTTTATCCTCAACCCCTACTAACGCCACACAAAAAAATAACATCTCATCTCTTCTCTCATAAGTTAGCTTTGGAATTTGGTGATGAGTATATCGCAATGTGAGTAAAAATCAGTGAGTTTGGTTCGAGTTCTTTTTCTAGTTAGAAGATTTTTCTACGAGCACAATGGCAAAGAGCTCAGGGGAAAAGCAAACTTCAATTTCGCCTAAAATGAAGATGGAGCTTCTTAAGGCTGTTGATCTAAAACAGAAAACGAAAACGGAAATCTGTAAAGATTTTGGTATTACTAAATCTGTTTAACATTTCATTAAGTACTTGGGAATGTTTTTGTTTCATTGATTCTTATTACATTTATGCAAATATACATATCTATTTAAATAAAATGAACTAATAAAATTAATTTTGTTGATATATGGAGGGTTTTTTTTATTGCAATATCCTTTTTATAAGAGGAAAAAATATATCAGTCCCCTCAATTTCGTGTTATAACGGGCTCACGCGTCTTTTCTGTAACATAACCTCTGGGTTCTTTGACGGCCAAGATTAATGGCAAATCTTTTCCAACCCAAATCCAAGAAGCGAAATGCAAGTGTAGATGCCTTTAAAAGAACAGAAGTTTTAGTAAGCGGGATGGCAATTTAGAGAAAGTTCTGTTTGGAAAAGATAGAAGTGTAATTTGACGGCCTACCAAAGAATCACGGATTCCTAGCCATTACTACAAGGTGCATACTATTGCACGCGCGCCGATCTGTCTCTCTGAAAGTGATTGAATCGTTGCGTAATTCAAGGTAGGACAGATTATTTGATATTTGAATTCGTAATATTATTAGAACTGAAAGTAGGCGGATAATTTAATTATTTAGATAAGTGATCCAAGTTGCGCGATTCGTTTTAGCTACGGCTACGTGTTTTGGTTTATTCTCATTTAATATAAGTTTGTTCAATATATTAGAAATTTAAGTTAAACTCTTAATAAAGTCATATTAAGAATTCTAAAATGTCGATTCATTTCGAGAACCCCACACCTCTAATTCACGCTGAAAACCAAAGATATGGTCGACAAAGATCTACCATATCAGTGTTAAACGATTTTTACTGTACTTTGAAATGTTCATGTGAATCTTTCAAAATAAATGAAGCAACAATGTTTTGACTATGAAATTTCGTTAAACTTTAATTTTTTTATTTTATTTCCCTTATGAATGATTAATAGCAACATAATTGTCAGACAGATAAACTGCGATGTATCACTAATTACTTAGCCCTTAAAAAATAAAAAAATCATTTACAATACTTTGGCGATAATCGTTCACATTCAAAAATTCGTTACCAAAAAGATTACTTCTCTATAAGCATTCTTTTTTAGAAAATATGAATCATGTCGGAGTTAATATTTTATCTTTCTCCTTTTTTTCTGTTGAGAAGTGTATGATCACTCTTTCCACATGATGCCATCTCATTAAAAAGATAGAAGAATTCTGAATAATTTTAAAAATTAATAAATTAGGAACTCTTTTATGAAGAATATTTGCCCCTACTCACGAAAAGTTAATTATCATCTTTGTTAATTTCTTTACATACATCTTGTTGGAATAATTGCAAGTAATTCTTTGAAAATGAAATATTGATGCATCGTCAGTCAAACATTAATTATTAACTACATCACACATTCAGAAACAGAATATTTTAGAAAATTCCTTCAGTGGATTCAAAGACAGAAATTAAAGACATTAATAATTGATTAAACTATTTAATGAGAGTTTTTATCCCCTCAAGTCGAGGTACTTTATTAAATATATAAGTGAAGCAAGAAAGAAACGTTCCTAGAAAAATGTTCAATACAATTTAAATTAAAAGTAAGAAATTTTTAACAAAAATTACAGATATGTCTGATTAATTATTCATTCATACTATCTAAATGGTAATTTGATCTTCGCAAAATTAGATACAAGTTCTTATTTTAGAAAAACACAACATTACGCGATTTGAAGCATTCGTGATGAATATGAAAAAATTATTTAAGAAACTTTTTAGAACGTTAAATATTCTAATTAAATGTCGTGTATTATCCAAGTGTTTCTGAAATTATTTCTTATATCTCGTCTAAGATCTAATGAATCTCCAATTTTTCCAAAACAGTGAATTTTGGTAAGTTATGTGAGATTACTTTATACTAGAGAAATTTTCTTTTGCAGAACATTTAAAATTCTGGGTTCTTTTTCGATATTATATTAAATTTCCTGGAAATTTAAGAAAAAGGTATTAAGGTAACATATTTAATGTTCATTCATTTATTTATTTTATAAAATTGAAACTGAAAAAAGAAAATGAGTTCGGGATTATATCCCTGCCTTATTTTTCCTTTAAATGATCAAAATTAATACTCATCTGTTAAAAAAATTTGTTTCTGTTTAAAGAACAAATATTTATATATTTGGTATTTTTAAAGAACACAATTTCGTTTAACTAAATGTCAGATGTGTTGAAGCTAATTTCAGTTGTCACATTTTAAACAATTTTCTAAATCACAGAAATATTTGTTAATAAAGCAAAAGGAAAGATGCTAAATGTGTGACGCGGCTTTCATAGCGATTTCTATTTATGTCCTCTTGGGATTTCTTTTTGGGGCCGAAATAGCAATTCTCTCCAACCAAGAAGAAGAACATGGTTATGTAAATTAGGAATCATATATATATAAATATATTGGAAGTTGGCAGTAGAGCAAAGTCTATGTCCGGGTCTATGTCTATGCACAGAAGTGATTGTTGAGAGAGAAGTGAAGTCGCTAAGTAGAGAGTTAGCTGTGTAAAGTGATTTGAGATAAAGTCAGAAGAAGCCTAACTCCGTGAAATAGCCTAGCCGTTACGGTACTGACGAACCAAAGGTGGGTTCGAGGCCATAAGGAACACTGTCGGATTAAAGCCACATGAGAACAGATAAAGAACGTAGCTGATTACCTAGGATATAGCGGTAAGTTGTTTTATATAAGTTATAAGGAGAAAAGGTGTATATTAGTGATAGAGGAATTAATCTATAAAGTTAGATTCAGTGATCAAGTACGCTACTATTTGGTATTACGTGTTGCGTCTTCTCAATCTAGATCAACTTAATTATTATTGTTGTGTATTGTGTTTAAGCTAAGACCTTAATAAACAGGTTTTAAAATGAATGATTTGAGTGGTTCTTCGTTCTTCCCCACAGAAGCAGGTCGCGTAGTAATGTAGAACTGAGGTCCCCACGAGCGGGGCTTCACAAATGGATTAATAAAAATTAGAGCAAAACTTGATTTCTTTCTGTTAAATTTCGTTATATACTTATAGAAATTAGGCCTTACAAATATTTAAAAACTTAGCGAATTATTATATGCCTCTATAAATTAATATAATATATAATAAATAATAATATATAATATATAATAAATTTATATAATTAATATTAAAGCCTCTAAACACACTTTGAGATTTACTTTATAATTATTATAAAGTAAAATATTTTAGGGCACGTTATATATTTTCAAAAGCAACCTTCAACATTCCTTCCTCCTGTGGCGTGGCCACGGTAGCCTAGTTGTCTTGGTCATTAACTCGTGGCCAGTATGTCGTGAAGACAAGCCATGTAAAGGGGCTGATGCCCGTTAAATCTGTAGAGGCTCAATGTCTTCCCGTTTGGATAGTGTGGATGTTCGGAGAGGGGTGTGCAAGCTCAGGTCTCGTCCTCGTCTCTTGACATGGTTCAAACTTACGAGGTCCGTTGCCAATAACTCTCCTGTTCTTTTACACTGTCGAGCCAAAACATTAGGAACACCTACCCATTTTTCAATTAACTGGTCTGGGTGACGTGGAAACCACGTGATTAAGATAAAGTCTTATTTACCTGCTGCTGGAGAAGGTAATCCATGATTCTTGCACTTATTTTTGTGAGTGAGCGGAAAGGCAACTGGTCTAAGCGAATTTGAAAGAGGGAAGATTATAATAGCCCGAAGACTCTAAACGAGCATCTCGGAAACAGCATAACTGGTAGTTTATTCATGTTCTGCTGTTTTCAGTATTTATGTAAAAAGGATAAAAAATGGTGAAACCAGAAGTGGACACCTAATTGTTAGACGTCCAAGATTCATCAGAAAAAAAGGACGTCGAAAACTATCTCGCTTGGCAAAACAGAATTGGCGCCAGACAGTGGCTCAGCTAACAGCCCAATACAATTTAGGTCTAAGTCAGTGCTTCTCAAACTTTCTATATTCGCGACCCAATTTTCAATCAGAATTTTCACGTGTCCCCCTTCCCCATACAATAACAATGTGTTGAATGTAGTAATAATGTATAATACTTTGACGCTAAAGCTACAATACCACCCTAATTCTAAACCGTACAAAGTATCAAGGTAAGTATTAAATTTTGTGTATGATAAGCCCATGGAAAAATCACTAGTGATTATTAAACTTGTTCTTATAACTTAGTATTGATACTTAGTATCAAATATATTGTGCCGTACTGATACATTTATAAATATACTATATCAGAGTAAATGTATTTTTTTATTATGTCAGAATACATTTTGTTTCGTTTCCTTTTATTTAATTGATAATTTTTTAAATATTTTTTTAGTTTCGACTTTCTCATACGCTCGAACGTCCCTTGTAGGGTTATCACGACTCCCCTAGGGGGAGTACCCCACAGTTTGAGAAACACTGGTATAAGTACAAGTGTTTCGGAACATACAATTCAGCAGACACTGTTTGATATGGGACTGCACAGCAGACGTCCCACTCGGGGGCCTCTGTTGACCAAGAGTCATTGCCAACTACGCCTAGAGAGGGCTTAGAAACATTGAGACTTGACCATAAATAAGTGGAAGAGAGAATTTTTTAGTTGGATGTGAATCACGACTTTTCATTCATTACATCGATGGTTGTGTCAAGTGTGCCATCTACCACAGTCCAACAGTTGCTTCCTCTATGTACACAGACTGGTGATGGCGGTATTATGCTTTGGAGAACATTCTCATGGGAGGAGGCTCTAGGATCCTTAGTTCTGGTTGAAGGGACTGGGAGAGTTGTGGACTACCTCAGCATAATTGCGTATCAGTTGTACCCTTATATGACGTCTGTTTTCCTAACTGGAAATGGAATCATCCACCAGGACAACGTCCCACGTCAAAAGGCCAGAATTGTATTTGAAGGGTTCGAGATGAATTGCAATGAATATCCTGGCCATATAACTCGACTGATCTTAATCTGATAGGGCACATTTGAGTTTTTATAGAAAGGCAGCTCATAGATTAAACAGCTTCGTGTTGGAATATCTCGACTTTACGTGACCACTGCTTGGACAATTGGTACAATCTGTCTCCAGTCATCTACCAAGAATTTGAAGTATCCATACCAATGCGAGTTGCAGCCGTTTTGTAAGCAGAAAGTAAGGCAACGTGTTATTGAGTAGGTTCTCATAATGTTTTGGCTCTTCGGTGAGTAATGCAACGTTAATATACATTCATTCGTTCCTTGTATGGCCGCGGTAACCAAGAAGTCATGTTTCCAGAACTTGTAGCCAATGATATTTCAGTCGAATTGAGATCTGAGTCCTGGTGTCACTAAAGACCTACAGTGTAAAGGAGCTAATGCAAATTAAATCTGTGGTGGCTCAAAGTTCTTATATGACGCGGTTGCACATGATGTGGAAGTTTGGAGAGGGTAGGTAACTCTGGCGTCGTCCTTGTCGCTTTACAGTGGTTTAAAATCACAAAGTACGTCGTTACTAATCCTCTTACTACTGCAAGGTGCGACTTTAATAAACAAACAAAATCGCCCTTTCTCTAAGTAAAACTTTATAACAGCTTTTTGAAACTGAATCACTGGTTTCATTTCACTCATTTATGACTAAATAATTAAAGAATAATAGCTATTCTTATTCTTACTAAACCAACATAGCAATTCAGTCTTATTTTACGCACTCCCGCGCTGTGGTTTTCACCATAAAATGAAATAATGGTTGATCTTCCGATTTTTCTACATAGCATGTCCTTTTTCCTTTTTTTTTTTTCCCTGATATTTTCGCGTATTTCTGGAAAGCTACTCAGCCCCTCCAGCAATGCGCGTAACATAGCTGGTGAATAATTGTATAAAGTATTCCTATTAATTTCATTCCTGCGTAAAC
Organism: Trichonephila inaurata madagascariensis; assembly: GCA_019973955.1. Classification (NCBI taxonomy): domain Eukaryota; kingdom Metazoa; phylum Arthropoda; class Arachnida; order Araneae; family Nephilidae; genus Trichonephila; species Trichonephila inaurata. The sequence continues at coordinate 161,476 of BMAV01028224.1, forward strand.
TTTTTGAAAAATACTTTTATACTTGATTTACTTGATTATATCATTTAATTATGTAAAATATAAGGTTTATGTCTGTAACTAATCTTCTGCTTTAAAAAAGTTTTTTTTTAAGACATTAGAAATAATCATCACTTTTTCACCTAAACGTTCTTAAGAAACGTATAACTTCTGTTCAAAGTTTATTTTTTTTTATAGAAGTTACATTGATTGGTTTTCTGGTACCTAAATTTTTGATTTAATAATATATGATTTCGTAAATATCTGTAGTCACAAAAAAATAAGTGTTCTAAATATTTACGTTATACCGATTTTAATTATTTCAATCGATTGACAGTCATATTAACATGCACTATAAAGTTGCACGAGGCTATTAACGATATACCTGTAATTTTGAACCATGATCAAGTGACGAGGACGACACTTGAGCTAGCACCCCCACTCTCCTAACTTCCACAGCAACAAGAGGGCATTTGGGCCTCAACAGATTTAACGTGCATCGGCCTCCTCTACACGGTAAATCTTCAGCGGAACCAGGTTCGAACTCATGACATGCCAGTCACGAGTCCGTAACCTTGATCACTAGGCTACCGTGGACTAACTATTTCAATTGGGAAATTAGGTATAGAATTCATCCTTGTTCTTTTCTTGATATATTAAACAAAAATTTCCATATGCTGATAAAGGATTTTGCCTTAAACCAATTTTTATATACGTTATGTATTCTCCTTTAATGAACCCATAAACAAATAAAAAACGCATTCCAGAAAGCTGCGGTGTACGAATGTGATTGCTATAGCCGAAAGGACATTGTCGCAAACTCATGGCTGGTATTATGTCATAGGCTTAAGTCATGGTGCCACTGAAGACCTGCCAATGAAGACCTAATATTTGCTGAAGCTCAAAGTCCTTACATTTGCGTGGTGGGGAAGTTTGGAAGCGGAGATGGAAGCTCAGGTGTTATATATATATATATATATATATATATATATATATATATTAATCCACGTCATTTGACTGTGGTTCTAAACTACGAAGTCCGTCGCCAGCAGCCTTTGTATAGCTTCAGAATACGACGTAGATCAATTAAATCATACAAGGCGTTGCTTTGTGAATATTAAATTTCTTCTACATAATAGAGCCCCTTATTAGAGGTAAGGTTATATTTGAGAACTATTTAAAATAAAGATGTAATTAACCAACAATTATTTATTAATTTAAGTGCCGTAATAATAATTAAGTTCCCTCAGATATTGATTCGATCAAGCACAGAGAAAGTTATACATCACTTTATTTTAAGCATTGTCTCCTTAAAACAAAGGATTTAAAATGTAATAAGGGTTTTATCCCATTTTGCTACTTATGATATGAATTCCATTGCTTTTAGACAATAAAATACATTTAAAAAAAAGTGTTACGCTCTCAAGTATCGGTCCTGTACCATGCATTATTCTCAATGTGTATTCATTTCAACAGAATTATTAAAATCCCCCAAAACTTATAACAAATTTATATTCACGTGGAATCCAGAAATTGCCATAAATATTCATATATATACTCTCCAAGTACTAAAGACAAGCAACAGAAGTACTTATTATTCGGGACAGAGGCTATAAGGTATTTAATTACAAAACTTGGGTTATAAAAATCTACTTTTCATAACAATAATTCATTTCAAAATATTATGAAAGCACAGCTGACATGTAAATCCGATCCATTATACAAAATACTTCATTAAATTCTGTAAAATATGTACCTTGAAACAAAAGCAAGAAACTCGTTATCTCTCATGATCAGATTATCATAAATGAAAAGAAAGTACATAATCCACTTACAATACAATAAATTCTCCATTCTTTTGTCTTAAAAGTAAGAAAAAATGAAGCAATGAAAAATTAAGATGTATAAAAATGTATCGAATATTCCATTATACCTTAGTTATTAAGCCTACTTCGAGATCGTGTTCCGTTCCTCCTCAAAAATCAATCTCCCCTTATTCAAAGCAGAACACGGCCTCTTGCGCATTCTATTTACATGTTAATAAAGCGACAGGGATTACGTTGCAACACAATAACAAAATACTAATTTAGTCGGCGGCGAACAAGGTGGAATTATGCGTACACTGGAGGATATTAATATCCATATTTGAAAAGCATTTTCCTTCTAATTATTATTAAAAGCAAACTATAGAATGAGCAGACGCTTTTGAGCTAACATTTTGTGACTGGATAAACCTTGCAGCATTGTTTGGAAAGAAAGTAAAAGATGTTTAGACGCGTACGCTGAGATATTAAAAAGATGTAAAAGTTCGTGGTTAGAAGATATCAAGTAACATTTAACTTTAAATCAGTTTTATAGCGATATTTTATTTTTCTTTCAACATAATCTAAAAAAAATATCTCTTCTGAGGAGTTTCGAAAGTGTCTTAATTAGCGCTTATGTATTGTTCTGCCTTGAAGAGAAAATATTTTGCTCATCCAGACTTTAAGGAAAATCCAGAAGGAGTTTTGAATAGGAATTTTATAACAGATAAGATTTCAAGTTCCATTCAGAGTTAATTCTTAAAAGAGCGAATAAAGCTCTTTTAAGATTATCACATTGGCTTAAGAAATTACCTAGATAAGACTTTTTACGGAAAATATAGCGAATTTTATTCCTCCTGTGAACGATTTTTGTTCTTTGAAAGGTTCAATCGTTAATCGTTTGTGTTTCATTTTTTGTGAAAATTGTATAATAATCTATATAATATAAGTGAATGTTTGTATATATGAAATTGCTTCACTCCAACACCGCTACACCGATCCTATGAAAATTGGCATGTATATGTATTTTTTGTGGAGAAGGTTTTTGCGCTATCCTCTTTGTTTTAGCTCCCCATCAAGTGACGCTACAGCATATCAACTTCTGTACATTTCAATTGGCTGCGGTAGCCGAGTGGTGTAGGTATCGGATCGTGGCTTGCCTTGTCACGGGTCCGAGCCCAGTACCACTAAAGACCCGCCGTGTAGGGCAGCGATGCACGTTAAATCTGTCGAGAGCTGAAACGTCCTCCCGTTGGTGTGGTGTGGTAGTTAGGAGAAGGGGTGCCAGCTCAGGTGTCGTCCACCTCACTTGACCATGGTTCAAAATTACGTGGTCCGTCGCCAAAAGCCCTCGTGTAACTTAACAGTGCGACGTTAATATTCAATCAATCTGCACATTTCAATCAATCGCCAAATTTCCAACGTGGTTGCCAAAAAGGATGCCAACCTGACCCTATCACCAACATTTCGCTATGTTTCCATTGAATCGCCATTATAATGTAAGGAACACGGCGTTGCTTACGAATATTACAATTTTAACATAAAATAAATACAACAGAAAGTAATATTAACATTACATATCCAGATATAAATTATTTAGACAATTTTAAGTGTTCATTACACAAAATTTGTAATAATGTGCTACTTTTGCTGAGCAGAGATCACCATAGGAAGTTGTTTTCAAAAATCGTCCCACAAGAGTTACGGGGCTTTATAAATAAAAATCCTTTTTATCAGCTATTAAACTTTTAGACTTAAAATGTAATAAACATGATTGTTTTGCTCAGCTGAGATATGCAAAAAGCTTTTTTTGTTGTTGTTTAATTTGCAATTCACGTAAAAGTAACTCATTAAAAACTTCTTTTTCCTTCAATCTCTATTTTTTAATTTTTCAATTCACCCTTGCGAAGAAAGGGTATAGCAGCTAATATTAGATAAAAGTGAATAAAAAAGGTTTAATTCAAATATGTTACATAGATCATTGTATTTGATCAATTGTCACTTTAAAATAGCCCTTTAAGTATTCAATATTCATTTACTTAGGCATTATTTGAATAATAATTTTAAGAATAATTAACTATAATGCAAAAAATTTTTATTTAAAAAATTTTCACGTAGAAATAGATTATTTTTCATTGCAATTCACTGTACCAGAATTTAATTTTCAATAAAAAAGTTCCCCATTAAAAAGTAGATTTAAACATTGACAATGATACCTTCTCCCACAAGTCGCACAACCAACAAGGAATAAAAACGCTTAAGAACTGACCCGAATATGGATTATTTTTCGTCCTAGTCGTCTAACGCGCACAGTGTTCCTCAACCATTTTATCTCCATAGAATGGTCAACGTTTAATAATTTTACCACAGCCCACTAAGGGAAGGGGTATTGATTATTTATATTTTGGATTGTTTTAATTTTGTAAATTTAATTTAATTGTTTTTTAACATATCTTCAGAATAAAATACAGTTACACCAAAAAAATGAAAAGAAAGTAATTTAACATGGAATATAAAGTGGTTTTCTTAAAAAGCCACAAAGACCTTTAGATAAACACGCCACAGTAAATAAAACATAAATAGTTTAATGATCCTTGTGCTGTCCGGTATTATTTGATCCACGGACTGGTCCTCGGTCCGGGGTTTGGAGACCTCTGGTCTACCGCATACGGAGTGTGGTCTCCGGCACCGTACGTGGACAGTTCGATTTACCCAGCCCCAAAAACAGCAACCAAGTAAACACCGAACATGTGCCTCATTCAGTTATAAATATACACTTATCTGTTTATAAAATAGTAATTTTTACAGAACCCATTTATTTTACCCTCGAGATACTCATTAGAATGTTGTTTCTAGATGGTGTAAGGTATGAAATAGTGCGTAGAAATTTCAGAAATTTAAGGTATGGATATATATGTGGTGGACAATAAAAGATAGAAGTTTGATAATGTTTGCAAAGCTAAGGAGAAAACCTCAGCTAATTCGTTGAGGACTGGAGGAAGTGTAAGGAACGTAATGTCATATAAGCGGTACACGAAATTCTATGGAAATTCTATGAAGTCAGAAGAAATATGCGAGGTGAACAAAGATAAGGGTGGCCTTATGCCCCGAGCTTCACATCAAGTGATTTCGTCTTTTTTTTTTCCGGACCTTTGAAAATGCCACCAGAGGTTGACATTTCAAAACCAATGCCGCTGATCAGTAAACCATCTTAACTTCGATACATTAGTAAATGATGGAACAAATGCTTCGACAATCACGGTAACGATGTGAAAAGTGGTAATATATACTTGTGCTTGCTGTATATTGTGTATCTCTGAATTTGAGAATAAATGTTCTTCCTCAGAGGACTTGTTAACTTACTTTGAAAATTGCCCTCGCGCAGCAGCTCCGTATTTTTTTTACAACGTAAATGAAATTTAACACACCCAAAAGCTCATCTGTAACAAATTTTCGCAACCGATAGTTCATATTCAACGTTGATTGAGTTCGAATAAAAGTAAACTAAAAGAACCTGAATTGCTTTTTTTAAAAAAATGTTGTTACATGTTTTTCTTCATAAAAAAACAATGAAAAATAAATGAAATTTAAAATTGTTTAAATTTTAGCCATTTCCAAAAGCAATAAATAAATAAAAATTGGATTTGCAAATAGAAACTGAGAATTTTAAGCATATACGTTTGTCAAAATATGACTATAAGGAGTTTTAAAGAAAAATTACGAATTCATATCAATATTTTAATATTTTCTATCTCTTTCTTATTTCTCTAAATATGTGTAACCTTTTCCAGTTGAAAAGTTAAAAAGTTCTCAAATTAAAAACAAAACAGAATTTCAAAGCAGTTTGAAAAAAATGACGCATTAAGAACTCTCATAAATAATATTTAGAGAGTAGAACTCTCTAAATATTCCTTAGACTTCTCTAATCATGGAAAGTAGCTTACCTCTTGGTAAAGTTCCTTCCTTTTTTTCTCTCTTGAAAGATACAAATAAAAGAATTAAAGTAATTATTTCGAAAGATTCCACCATTACAGCATTTTATGTCATACGTTAATTATTAACTTCATTACACTTCAAGAAATAAAATTTAAAAAAAAACATTGAGTGGATTCAAAGATTGGAATTAGAGGCATTAATAATTGATTAAATCAAATAACGTTAGCAATTATTTTATCGCTCCTAAGTAATTCATTTATCGTAAAATCGAAACAAAAAGAAGCTATTTTCTTAGAAACATGTTAAATATTTAAACTAGAAGGAAAGAAGTGTTCAGCATAAAGAGCTGTCTATCTATCCGATTAATTATTTACTCAAAACACAGCGTCATAAGAGTTGATTTCTCACAGATTAAAGAACAGATTTTACTTCTTTAAGAAAAAAATATCGTCTGCATTAGAAGACTCGTAATGCAAATAAACTGACTATCGGAAAAGTATTCTAAACAGTAAAAAGTTTTAATTAAAAATAATACATGAATGTTTCATTAATTTCCTTAAAGGCTAAACAAATATTTTACATAAATTCATTTAGACCAGATTCAATTATTTAATTCAACATCAAATGAATATATTGTGTTCATTTTATATTTTAATTGTTGACATAGTAATTCCAATAAAAGTTTCGTCCAATATTTTACTAATATTGATACATTTTTATTAAAAATTCTTCTATTACAATGTTTACATTAACTATTAAAACTAACATCAATTATTTTTATTAAATGATGCTTTTATGCACCAAATTCATTTAACTTAAAAATATTTATTACAGAACTAAATGGTATCAGTTTTCTTTCAAAAAAAATCATATTCTTTAAAAGTGCATCTAAAGTTTTACAATAATTTATACAAGAAATCAAGAAATATCAATTATAGCTGTAATAACGTGTTCACTTTCCCAAGTTCAACAAAAAAGTAACAACTAATCTGTCGTGAAAAACTTCATATGGGCTTTCTGAATCCTTTATAAAATAATTCAATAAATAATAACTTGTAAAACGATTTAGTTTACACAATCGCTTTAGTCAGAGAGTTGCCTTGTTTTTTATTATATAGTTATCCATTCATAAATAATTATAACATACTTCTTATATTCAAATAACAATCTTCAAGGTTACAACTAAACCTTTTCAATAAAATCTCTTTGTGTGCGTGCGTGTGCATGTGCGTGCGCGCGAAATTGAGCAAAATTTTTTTTATATCTTTTACAATTTATAAACAATATTGTATTTGAGATTTTTTAAATAAGCATCATTATTCGTTATTTATTACTTTTACCCCACTACTTTCGAAACGAAAACCTTCGGTGATTTAATTAAATAAATTTTTGCAGAATCCATTTATCTTGTAGCAGAAATTTTATCAATTCGCCGAATCGTGAAATAATATATTATGATCAAAACTGAAAAGAGAAGAACGAAATATTACGTTAGTATTGAAACAAGAAATCACATTGAAAATGACAGGCAGAAAAAGTAAAACTTAATTTTAAAAAGATCTTGACTGTACAAATTTATTTTATTTTATTTATACACCCCTTAAACTTGGAACGCTTTCAGTTCGGTATCTTATTCTAGGAGGAATCAGAATCCAGGAAAAGATTACTGAGAAAGAAGAGCGAAGAAAAAAATAATAGAAAAAGAGACACCTGTCAGAATTTTTGGTGATATGAGAGAATCTACCTCTAAAAACCCAGTAAAATGAAACTATCTGACGAGGAGTTTCTGTCAGTGAAAGAAGTTTCTCCTAGATACAATTTTATATAAAATGTAAAAAAAATAGTAACATTTACGATAATTGTTTCATCTATTCTGTTATTGCATCTTTAGAGTCCTTATTAAGAGTTCAATAGTTTAAAAAAATAGAAAATCTTTTCTTATCTCAGTTTCCATATATCCACATACCAGATGGGCGAGATTTCTCTTAAGAATGTAATATAATTTAAATAATCAAAAGTGCGTGAAAAGGAAGCAGATCTTCCAAAAAATATAACAAAATATGACAGAATTAAATCATACAAGCCAATCAAATTATACACACACAAAACACCAAGTTTCCTCCTTACAACAATTATCAATAATTAAAAAATGTCTTTATTCTATTCAAAAACCATCAAAGCAATTAAAAGCATATTATTCTCCTTATACCTGAAATTATATCAATAAAATAAAATCTTCAACAAAATTTAGTGTAATACTTCGTTTTTCCAAATAACAAAATATTTATTTAATCATGTCTTTTTTTCTGAAATCATAAATTATTTGTTTTCCATTACCAAGAGAAAAAAAATCTGATGAAAGCATTGATGAATTTCTTCATCAGAGAGTTTTCTGCTTTCATTTATTTTCCATTTATAATACTACCTTTATGAACACGAAAGAAATATTTCTTAACTTCCATTTTTCTAGAATCAATTCTCTTCGAATTTGATGAATATTGGAAATCTTTGATAGCAAATAAGCAGGCATTCACTTTAAAATTACCCTTCCCAGAATTCCTTTTGATAATTGATGAATCTCGAGAGCTAAATCGAGAATATCTTGAACGCAGTTAAGCCCTCTTTTATGGTGTAATGGCTTTCATTAAGATCCCTTTCAGAGATCAAAGATTTCTTCTTATTTACGGACTTACTGGTTGGCTTAAGCCAGGAAGCATTCTTAAAGGAAGTAATAATAGAACAAAATGCTTGTAATTTATAAAAATTGAGAGATGTATAGCACGTGTATCAGATGTAATTATAATAAGACACGTATATCCATTAAGTTACAGAAAAAAAAGAGAGAACAGAGAAATTGATTAGAAGATGAAATGGAACGAGAAAGAGTATGAGGATTCATATTAAGTCGCAATGTATTTCGTAATGAAAAATAAATTAGTAGTAAGATTCTGGAAACACCAATGTGCGTGTTGTTTTTTCCCTGTAGTGGTCCTCTCCTTGTGAGAAAATCGAATTTTACTGGTCAAGTTCGTTTCCCAGTATGTATAGTACAATCTGTTTTTGTGCGATCCTTTTTTATGCGATTTTATTTTTGTGCGACTTTTTCTGTGATCTTTTTTAAGCAGTGTATGAATTTTAACTACTTTGGCGCCACTGTCATGTTTTTTATACAATGTACCAATGTCGTCGAAGAATGTTAGGCCCCCTCTGTAAAGTCAAATTTTGCCTTTAATACCTTACAAATTGGGTAAATACGTACTTGGCTTTAGTCAGGCCTGGGGCCCCCTAAAGTTTTGCCCCCTTCCACAGGGCAGGTGTTGTGACGGGTGTATGCTATATACACTTCAAGACGTTCTGTTCATTTGTTATAAAGTCCTATGACAATGCAGGTTTTCAGTTGCTTTCTCTCAAAGCTCCAACAGCCCGCGCTTCTTTGAAGACGAAATTTTCACAATGACAGTGAGATTATCAATAATTTGATACATAATAAAGACGAACAAGAAGGACCGGATTCTTTGAGAGCAGATAAAATATATTCAGGGATTCAGCTTTGCAACAAACCGGAAAAGCATTTTCTTAAAATAGATACCAATTCCGAAAGGAGTATGAAATTTCAAAAAGAGCTTCGATCATGATTTTCTGATTATCATGACATTTACAAGCAACTGGCTTACCAACATTTGCACAAAAATTTATCTCTTACTTCACAGTACCAAAAAATAAACCAATTGAAATTGTATCTTCGAGTGACGAAAGCGATTTTGAACTTATAAGTTCAAAGTTATAAGTTCCTGTGATGAATATATTCATCACAGGAAGGTAGACGCTTTGGATTACGATGAGTAGCAGTGAATTATGTATGTGTATTTTGTGAAAACTTCTCCACACTCTACACAATGAGAAACTAAATGTTTTTAAAATGTTTCCATGCGTAATTGCACTATATATTTTGTTATGTAAATACTTTCTCATAAATTTCCTAAATAATTGGCGTATTTTCTAAGTGCGACTTTTTTATATGCGGTCCCTTCTCCGCCATATAAAAAAATTCTGTAGTTCGATAAAGTTGTTTGTTATATGTAAGAATTTATGTGAAATTTTCGAATATTTTTTGTGCGGTCCCTATCTGCCGCACAAAAACAGGTTTTACTGTACTTGAAAAATGAAATTAATGAACCCCTAGAAGATGTGACCAGAGTTGCCAGATTAGCTATTGAAAGCTATATTAGCTACTTTCCATTAAACTATATAAAGGTTGGTGTAGTTAAGAAGTCAATCAGTAGAGATCAAACTCTGCTTGTGCGTTGATTGTGATAAGACAGAAACTTTGTCTGTCTGAGTTTCTACTAGTAAAACTATTCTAAAGGTGCTGTAAAGCTTATTTATAACGAGTGCATTTTCCATTACTGTAAATAATGTCATAATATTTTTTGTGTATATACGTCAATTAGTTCGTCCTTATTATTCATTTAATTGGAGTCTTCGGCTGCT
>BMAV01028224.1:171784-235897 GCA_019973955.1 Trichonephila inaurata madagascariensis
CTTTCTCTTCTATTATTCAACTAATAAATATTATTTCTCTTGTCCCATTAAAAATTTTCAAAAATAACGCATAAAACTAAAAAAAATACTACTTTACATAACCCCGCCTAAACTTATTAAACGGAGTGAAACAAAAGTTTTTTAGTTAGTTTTCTATTCTCTTCAACTCAAATTTCGTGTCTTGCGTTAGAGATTAATTACGATAAAGCGAGGAATTTTTAGTATTGATTAATAATTAGTTCGGTCGTTAAAAAGAAAAAAAACTAGTTTGAGATACATTTACAAATATTCAAGTATCAGTTTTCTAAGAGATATTATTTTTAAAAACCTTCTCAAAAAAGATGTGGGTTCGTGTGTTTATCTCCCTCAATTTTCTTCTCAAATTCCGTCTAACTTCTCATCTCTTAAAGTAGTATTAAATTAAAATAGTATTCGAGAAAATTGCTGCATTTAGGATATCATAAAAAGAGCACATAACATCTCATCATGAAGAGTCAAGTATTTTTACTCCTTTTTCTTGTAAAACAAAGCTGAAAGTAATTATTTCAGATAATTGAAATTTTCCTAAATCGTATCTCATTAATTATCTTACATCATATATTTAAATTCATCACACATTAAAGAAATTAAAGATGCAGAAAAAAGCATCAAATAGAAACACCTTAAATAGAAACCAAAAGCTTTAATGATTGTTACCATCAAATAAAGAGAACAATAATTTCTAAAACGTCTTTGTATAACATCTATCCATGCACAAAATGCAATACTCAATTTTGATCCAATGGAGCAAATTAGAGTATAATGTGTTACCTTTCTTAATCTTTTATTTTAAAAGATTCCTCATACATGGTAAAATTCTTCCCGAAGCCAAAACGACTTACCTTACGCGTATAACGCGCACCTATACTTTCAAGCTCAATTTTTTAATTTTTAGGTATATTCGCCGTATAACGCGCGCATCCCCTTTTTTACGAAGAAAATCCAAAATATTAGTGCACATTGCTCTTATGTTTTGAAGTCATTTATTCGAGGCATTATCCCATACTTTTGAAAAAATAGTATACTTCTAGAATTACAACTCTTTTTTTAGTTTGCAAGGTAAGTCGTTTCTTTTAAATAAACAATATTTCGCGATACATATAGAAGTAAATATTTTTTTATGCTCATCTCTTTTGTTATTTTTAAAGCTATCGTTCTAATACCCAGCGTATAACAAGCACCCTGAATTTTCGATGTTATGTTTTCTGTTAAAAGTGCGCGTTATACGCCGGATTTTACTGTAATTAAATTGTTCCTTCCTTCCTCAGTGGCTCGACAGCCCAGGGTGGGCCTTGGCCTTCTCAAGAAGCCTTTTCCAGGCCAACCTTCTTGATAGTGTTCTCTAATTCTTAGTTCTCAAAACTATAAGAGATTTTTTTCTAGGCCATCAATCCATCTAAGATTTGGTCTGCCCTTTCGTGTGCAAAATTATATTGTTACAAGATAATAAATAAACAGTCCACCGGACACTCAATTCTTGTTTACATTGACTTTTGATGCATTTGGAACAAAATTTATACAGTAATACTTCGAATTACGCTACCCCTGAATTCAAACGTCGTCGATTCGTCTTTTGTTTGAGTGGAGGGGGGGGGGATAATAAAATTGGTGGAACTGGCAATGTAATTGAAGAAATCGTCGATCTTGCCACGCAAATACATTTAGAAGTGGACAGTGATGACGTTCAAGAGAACTGCTGGATTCTCTCTCCCGCAATCAAGAGCTGACAATTGATGCGCTCACAGAAATGCATTGAAAAGAACTTGAGTCTTTATACCCAGGTAAATCAGAGAATCGAGAATAGCAGTGTTGGGAATTCGACAGAGGCCCTAAGTTTATTTGTTAGTTATAAATTTTAGAAAATATAGACTGCAACGATGAGAGTATTCTGCAGCAAAACAAGGAATAAAAAAATTGTTAGCAATGCCAAGAGGAAATATTGAGGGAGAAAAAGAAAGTCTTTGACGCTAGATTGTTTTGTTAGTTTTTATGAAACCTTCTACATCAAAATAACTTAAGGTTTGCGATTTTGTATTTCTGTTTATCTCTGACAATTTTTTTTTTTCTAAATTATTATTTACTTTCGTCTAAGGCATAGGTTCCCAAACTTTTTTGCCTCGTAAACCCGTTGGCAGGTTTTTCAGTTTGCGTTAGACTCCTACTTACTTAATATTGAATTTTTGCAAATTCATCAACTTAACTGTCATTTTGACAGCTGGTATAGAGCTACTTACTCTAAAAGATTTCAATTGTTTACTGTAATGAAGTATAGTGTTTAAAACTTAATAAAACACGTGCTAATTAATTAAACTAAAATTTAATAAATGCTTAAAATAACTGTTACATAAAATAACTGAGCAACAAACAAATTCTTTTAGTGGGAGGAATGAATCTGGGGATGCAATAACAAATTTTCAACATTTGGCATCAATCTTGTGAAGTTTAATCCTAAATATCTCCTCGGTTAATAGTATCCAGTCTTTTTTTCTTTCTTCTTTTGTTTTGAAGATTGGCGAGCGCACTCAAACTCCTCAATCGGAAAAAAAACAAGACTTTTTCAAGATATTACATAACATGGAATAAATATCAGATATTTAGACACCCCATTAACACCTCATTTACCCTCAAAGTATTTTTTCGTCGACATGGACCCTTTGCAGGTCGTCATAGACCCCTGGAGATCTATACAGACCACTTTGGGAATCACTGGTCTAAGGCCTCAAATAGAAGTAGTTTATATGTATTTATGTGAGAAATTATGCTGTTGTTGCTCATACCACCTGTCTGACATAATCAGATCGAGGTCCATGAAATTCATCGTGGCAATGGGCTGGATGTACGCCTGTCGTTGGCCTTAGCCTTGAGCACCATACAGGTCACAGTACGATTTAGCTCGGTGAAATTCCCGAAGGGACGACAGAATATTACGATAGATGGCGCCACCATCTATCTCCACCTCCACAATTTAGGCATGGAACTGAAGTGGAGGAAAATTTTCTCCAGTTCCCTGCACTCGTGATTCAGCCCACAAGACTTTCGGGCCCACTGATTTAACGAGCACGTACTCCGTGTGTACTCGGAGGATATTTGGCGATACAAGCATCGAACCCAGGCCTTCCGGTCTGGAGTCCGGTGCTCTAACCACTAGGTTACCCAAGGCCCGAGAAATTATACTCTGACTTACGAGAATTCGATTTATGCTGTTATCACTCAGTCCCACCTATCACGCAGGTTTGGAGTACTACTGTACATCACGCTGTCAATAGCAATAGAAGTTATACTTTTTGAAAACCTCAATATTTATGCCTTAATTAAAACATCCATTTTGATTATTTCGATCTAAAATCCAATGACGAAGGGTCAAACCATTGCCTTTGCTTATTATCGCACATTGCTGAACAAATTTCGTGGTCCTCCGATGAAAAAACGACGCGGTATGATCATCAAAAGCGTCCGTATTCTTGTAAGCAAAGTGCAGTCGAGGAAACAGTGACGTAGCTATGAAATTTTGCCATATCCACCCTATTCCCACAATCTCGCCCCACAGAGGCCTTTTTCTTATTCGTAGAACTCAAAAACCCATTTCGGGGTGAGAGATTAGCGGAACAAGACAAATTCTATCATTCAGGTAAAAACAATTGATTTCTACGCAATTTTCCACATTCTACAATATGGCCTTTGAAAGGTAAAAAAACACAGAGAAATATATGATCTCTCGACAGCGACTGTGTAGAAAAGTTATAAGATTAAAAAATTAAAATTAAATTTCTCTCTCTCTCTCTCTCAATTATTTTGTTAATAATTAAAATCTGATAACACCTCATCCTACATTCAGAATTAAAAGATTTGCTGATAAAATTTCTTTCAAGACTTTTCATTGCACAAATTTTCATAAATTACTGATTAAAATAAACGCCTTGAAATGCCTCTTTTGCCAATCATAACATTTTTACACGCTTTTATTAGTTTCACCTGTATGTAACGGAATCTTTTAACACGATTTTTACCAACTTTAAAAGGTCAGATTAATTCGAAACTTTACACACTTGTCAAGGATCGATGACAATATCGATAATTTAATAATTTTGTTCCATGGTCCTGATCAGGATCTTCAGGATTAAAGATTTCCCTTTTTTAGATTTGATGACTAATTCCAGATCCCATTTACAGATTTGGCGACTAAGAGATTAAGTTGCAACCCTAACACGAAAAACGCTCATGGTTAATACAAATACAGCAAACAAAAAAAGAGTGTTCTTTATATAGGCTTTAATGAGGACATATCGATGCCCTGATAGGATGCCAATGGGTAGTCCAGATTCTAAAAAATGATGCATTTATTAATTGATCAATGAATAAAAGATAGTTTAAAAAACTAAAAGAACACGCTTTTATTGTAGATCGAACTAAAAAAATGAAAAATAAATTATAGTTTAAGAAAACTAAAAAAAAACACGCTTTTATGGTTAATTGAATTAAAAAGTAAAAAATAATTCTTAACATAAGACTAAAATGATTAACGAGAAAATTAACGTCATTGTGGTAAAAGCAAGGGGTGCCTTGTATCAAATTTTTGCACTAACTCTGCATTTCGGAATAGAACTAGTAAGAAAATACAATTTATATTGAGCACCCCACGCTTTTACAACAATGACAATTTTCTCGTTAATCATTTTATTCTTATATTAAGAATTATTTTTTACTTTTTAGTTCAAATAACTATTAAAGCGTGTTTTTTAGTTTTTTAAAACTATAATTTAAAAAATTTTCATTTTTTAGTTCGATCTACAATAAAAGCGTATTTTTTAGTTTTTTAAACTATTATTTATTCATTTATGAATTAATCTCAAATACGACTTTTTTTAGATTCTGGAATATCCATTGGCATCTTATCAGTGCGTCGATACGACCTGGTTTGCAAAATGTAGGATCAGCTAACTGAAAAAAATCAGGAAGAGCTAAGTTTCAAATATTTAATGCGGAAGTCAATGATATATTTTTCACTAAAAAGAGCTCAATATTCTCTCTGAAACTCATCCTTTCTCACATACATAGAGAACACTTATTTGTATTAACCATGAGCTTTTTCGCTTTAGGGTTTTAACAATCTTTTAGTGGCCAAATCAGAAAATGGAAAATCGTTAATCCTGATGCTCCTGATCATGACAATGGAACGAAATTAATAAATTATTGTATTGTCACCGGTCCTTGATAAGTGTACAAAATATCGAATGAATCTGATTTTTTAAAGTGGGTAAAAATCGAGTTCAAAGATTCCGTTACATACAGGTGAAGCTAATAAAAGCGTGTTAAATACCAACACTATTAGACTCTGGTACCGTTCTAAGATCATTGAGTTGTTGCCTTGGCCAGGAAACAGTCCTGACCTCAATCCTATCGAAAACTTGTAGCACCGTTTGAAAGCTCTGGTCCGAATGAGGTACACATGAAATAAAAAGGAACTAATTAAGGTTATAATTGTTTCCTGGCATCATGTAATAACGAAGAAAGAGCTTAAAACTATTTTCAGCTCAATGAAACATCAATGTGAAGTTGTAATAAAGAATAAACGCAATCTCACTAAGCTGTGATAACTCTCTGCTACCTTCGGTATCTAATGTATATCGACAGTTATTGCAGCATAACTTTTTTTGTGTTTCAAATATTTTAATTTTCCTCTTTATATTGAATTCAAAATTAAAATTTTCTTTAAAATGATATAAAATACTTTGCATCTTTTGCAACGTAAAAGTTTCTATAAGCATACAAACTTAAAAAACATAAGTTAAAAAAGTGTCTACAATTTTGGCCACCACTGTAATACTAATAAAAGCGTGTTAAATACCAACACAAACTAATATTCAAATGATATAACAATTTCTATCTCCATACTGAATTTAACTCCGTCAAATCTCAATAAAGTAAAGAATAATATTTAACCCAAAATTTATTTTAAATCAGAACGAAATTAATCAGATTCAACTTATTTCTCTCTGATCCCTTAACAGTTAACGATGCAATCCATAAAAATTCTAATCAATTGGATTTAAAAATATTGTGCCTCCAGATCTAAAGAGAGAATGTTAAAAATATCATTTGTTACAGAAACGAAGATTGATCGACTTTTCTCTCCTCATCTCAGTCCCAAAGGAAAATTTTCAGAAGCTCTCTGGAGACTTAATTTATTGCAAATACAAAGTTCCATCATTAATTTAATCCCTCGAGGAAATCTTCTCGCTATGACGTGAAATGAATTCACTTCTATGTTATGTGTCTAGAGTTTCAAAATGCGTTGTAAGATGGGATGTATTCATCCGGGAAATAATGTGCATTGATGCGTTTCGTAAATTTCATATATCATTTTAATAACATTATTCCTAATGTCCCATACATTAACTAAAAATGTACAAAATCTAACAATAAAAACTAACATTAATCTTTGGAAATGATATTGTAAAGACCTAGCAGACTTAGAAAAAAACAAAATTTACACAATGTTATGCAACTGAACACTCATTTTTCAAACTTACAAATTGGATGCAAATAATTTGTTCATATTATTTAGATCTAATTTATGTTTCTTCTATGAAAAACATAATTGGCGTTATTGGCGACAACACCTAACTTACACACAAAGTTTTCATTAATATTAGTTATCATTGGTTTTTCATTCATTTTTAATGTATTAGGAAAAAGACCATGACTAGTTTTGAAAACGGTCAGGGTCACACCCCTCTTCCCCTTCCACCAGCATCACGAGAATATAAGGCTCGACAGCTGAGTCCCCCCTCCCCCTGCCGCAAAGGTACTGTACATTTCAAACATCTATGCCTTCTCCGGGATTCGAGTGAGTGAATATTAACGTCACACTGTTCAATTACACGAGGGCTTTTGGTGACGGACTTCGTAGTTTTGAACCATGGTCAAGTGTCGAGGATGACACCTGAGCTAGCATCTCCTCTCCTACTCCGGGATTCGAACCTAGCTCCTAAGGCACCCCAGTGCGATTTTGGTAGGCCTTTTGGTCAGTAATAAATTGCTTACTTAAAAATTACTTAATTAAATTACTTAAATACTTATTCCTCGGAATGAAGTCACAAGAATAGAAAACGAATAGTGCAACAATAACATACAATATGGAAAATGTTTTTTCTTCAAATCGATTTGATCGCTTCGAATTAATAGGATTTTTGCAAAATACGAACCAATAGAAAATACTGGACTTATGTGTAAATACTATTGCAATCACAGTACCAAAGGAAAGAAATCAGGGTAATCATATTGTAATGTTACCACCCAATTTGTCAAAAATTTACAACAATTAGTGTGATGGATAGTGTACAAATATCAAATTAGTACCATAAAAAAAACATTTATAATTTGGATTTTTTTAACTTACTTGTGTATTCTTGCAAAAGCATCATAATCAACTTTAATTTTCATTGACGAGTAACATATTCATTTATTCGACATATAGTATTTAGTCGAAAATATTTTGAACAGAAAGTATTCAGAAATTCAATCAAATCTAAAAGTTCGTTATAAACAATGTGCACACACAGTTCACACAAACGAATACTTCTTCGGAAACTGTTCATTAAAATGGAGAAAGATATTTACAAATAATTATATATATATGTACATATTTAAGTACATTTTTTTGAAAAATCCACAGTCACAATAGAGCACAGTAATAAAAATCCACAGTCATAAAATCACAGTATGGATTGATTGATTGATTGAATATTAACGTCGCACTGTTCAGCTACACGAGGGCTTTTGGCGACGGACCACGTAATTTTGAACCATGGTCAAGTGACGTGGACGACACCTGAGCTGGCACCCCCTCTCCTAACTACCACACCAACGGGAGGACGTTTCAGCTCTCGACAGATTTAACGGGCATCACTGCCCTACACGGCGGGTCTTTAGTGGTACTGGGCTCGAACTCGTGGCAAGGCAAGCCACCTATACCACTCGGCTACCGCGGCCCCACACAGTATGGAGTGACAAAGGCTATTATACCAAATTGTTTCATTTGTAACCAAACGACTCATTTGTAAACAATACATTTGATGGAAGATTTACTTCATTTGGTTTCAATTGCTTCATATTGTACTCAAGCAACAACTTCCAGATAAAGAACGGTGGCCGTGGTAGCCTAGTGGTCAAGGTAACGGACTCGTGGTTGGCATGTCATGCGTTCGAGCCTAATTCTGCTGGAGACCCACCGTGTAGTGGGGCTGATACGCATCAAATCTGTCTAGGCTCAAACGTCCTCCCGTTGGTGTGGAGTGGTAATTAGGGGAGGGGTGCCAGCTTAGCTGTCGTCCTCGTCACTTGGCCATGGTTCAAAATTACGAGGTCCGTCTCCAAAAGCCCTTGAGTAGCTGAATAGTGCAATATTAATATTCAATTACTCACTCTGATAAAGAAGGACCAAGAAACGTCTACTTGGCTGAATTATTTTCTAATTTAATTTATATGATTTTTGAATAACATTGCACGCGAGGGCTATTGCAACAGACCTCGTAACTTTGTAACTTCACAAAGTCATGACAACATCCTGAGCTTAGCACCCTATCTCTCAGGCTTCCACTAAACCACGCCAACAGGAGAACTTTGAGCGACAGCAGATTTAATGTTTTCAATCTTACTTTATAATTTTTAATCACTTGCACGCGAGGGGTTTGGCAACGACTCGTAATTTGAACCACAGTCAAGTGACAACACCTGAGCTAGCACCCTACTCTCGCAGCTTCCACACCACGCCAACAGGAGAACTTTGAGCGACAGCAGATTTAATGTGCATCAGCCCTCTACAATGGCACTCACGTGGCCACGGTAGCCAAATGTTTATGGTCACGAACTCGTGGCCAATGTGTCGTGAACTCGAGCCCTAGTGCCACTGAAGACTCGCTTTGTAGAAGGGCTGATGCACGTTAAGTCTATAGAGGCTCGAAGTCCTCCGTTGGAGTGGTAGCTTGGAGAGAGGAGCCAGCTCAGGCGTTGTCCTCGTCACTTGATCGACGATCGAAAAGCGAGTTACTTCTCCGACAACCCTTGTGTTGCTTTTTGGTGCACGACGTCATTTTTTTTTATCATTCACTCACTCGAACTCATGACACATTGAGTGTAACCATGACCACTCAAAGAAAGAACCAACCGGAGCTGAAGAAAAGCCCTCTGTTTCCCCTCTTAAAGGCGGAACTCATAACTTACGCTCTTTTTTATCCAATTAGCCACTCTCCCCACCACTTGTCAACTTTAGTCTCTCCCTACGGAAGATCAGTTGGTTTTCTTCATTGCGTGTTTTACGGAAATTTTTATACATCAGATTTAATTCTAATTCTTTATTTAAATTCTCCCCATATTTCGAACGTAATAAGGAATGAAGGGAAGGTGAAATTTTTTTTTTTACGTTGCTCAAAAAAGCTAAAAGGGGGATTTGGGACGGCCCTCGTTTTTTTGTTTTTGGTCAAGTAATGGACGTCACCCTAAGTGGCAGACCATCTAAACTTTCCTACCACGTCAACGGAAGGATTTTCAGCCTAGACAGATTTATCAGGGAAATCTTTTAAAACGGGGGCTGGATTTTCCAACGCCAAATCCTTCTTTTCTATCCTTTGGGGAGGGAAACCTTTGCAGAAACCCAATGTGCGATTTGCTTCGTCCACAAAAAAATTTCCCCGCGTAGTAAAAAAGTTTTTTATATTCATTTTTAAAAAAATGCCATGTTTTTGGAAATATTACCGGAAAATTTCAGCAGAAATTTTTAACGTTTTTCGAATTCACTTTAAAAAAAATTGAATCAAAATCAGATTTAAAATTTTTTATAAAGAAATTAAATTTTTTTGTTGTTTTTTTTAAAGCAAAGAATTATTATTTTTTTAAATTTTGAAGGAAAAATTAAATTAAATTTTTAAAAAATAAAGACATAAATATTAAATTACACGAATTTTTTTTGATGCCAAAAATTTTTTATTTTTTCCCAAAATTTTAAACCCCCCTTATTTTCCCAAATAATTTAATTTTTTTTCTCATCTTAACTTTTTTAAAAAGGAGTAATACCTTTTTAAAATTTTCCCCTTTTTCGTTTTCCCCCTTAAACCCCTAAAAATTGACCCCAACCAAAAAAAATTGTTTAACCTTTTTTTTCGATGTAATAGTTAAAAGATAAAATTTTGGGAAGGGAAATATATACTTTTGCAGAGGATTTATTTCACTTTTTTCATTACTTTTCTTTTTTTTTTCGTTTATATTTTTTTCAAAAAAATAGAAATTAAAAAAAAATTTTTGATATCACATAAGTTAGTGAATAGTATAAGAAAATTCACTTTTCCCTGCTCCAGATAGTAAATGTGTTTTTAAAAATAAATCCAAATTTATCCATGAAAAAAAATTTTTAGAATTTTAAAACCCGAAACATCACGACTCTTAGAAGAAGGGGAATTGAAAGGGTGACTGTAAAATGGGGATATTTTATTTGCACTATTTGTTAAAAGGGAAATCAATTAAATTAAGAGTGCTTTGGGGGTTTTTTTCAAAAAATTTTAAAAAAGCACTTTTTTAAAAAAAAATTTAAAAAAAAAAACCAAATTTGGTTTTTTTTAAATTCCTTTTTTTTCCTAATAATCCTGCATGATTTTTTATTTTTTCGTATCAACAAAAAAAAAAGACTTTTTTAAAAAAACTGTTGAACCCCTTTTTGAAAAAACATTTTTTATATACATTTGTGTATTTAGTTTTTTTATGTGCACAGTAAGATTTTATTTTATATTTTTTTTCCCAAAACAAGTTATGATGTAAACATTCTTTTTCAATAAAAATGAGGGGATTTCCATTTTGTACAATTTAAAATTTCAATATTTAAACCCTTAACAACTACAATTTTTCCCAAAAATTATAACGGGCAAAAAGTTTAAATATTCATGAAAAAATTAAAAAATAGAATTTGCATTCAAAACAATTGGGGTTTAAAAATTTATGTGTTTTTAATTCATTGTTTTCGTTTAAAAGAAAAACTTTTAAAAAAACTTGGAAAACCCTTTAAAATTTAAAAAAATATTTTAAAGAATATTTTATTATTCCCAAAAAGATTAAAAACATTATATCAACCAAATTTTAAGAGTGTGAAAATGTTGGTAAAAAGTATATTTTAAAACCTTGTTTTATTGTGTGTTTAACCTTTTTCTCCTTGAAAAAACAAAATGAATATTTTAATTAACAAGATTTAGATTTTTGTCAGAGATTATAGCAAATTTTTAAGAAATGATAGCATTACATTTTGATTTACTTATAGACCTTAACGAAAAAAATATGATTAATAGCATTCGGTTAATTTCAGAATTTTAAAAATAAGAATGAGTAGTAAAAAAAAAAAAATTTTTTAAAGAAATTTTTTTTTTTAAAAAAATTTTTTTAAACCCGTTTTATTGTGGAAACCCCTTTTTTTTAAATTTAAATTCATATATAGCATACCACTTTCAATGTTGTCGGGGGGAAATTATCTAGGTACTAAATTTACCATTGAATTTTGTGGGATAGGATGAAAAAATGTGTTGTGAGGGGCTCACGCGTTTTTTTCTTTAACAAAACCCTTTGGGTTTTTTTTGGAAGCCGAAAGGGCCCCCCCCTTTTTTTCCCCAAACCCAAAAAATCCAAGAAGCAAAATTTTAAAAAAAAAATTAAGATAGTTTTTAAAAAAAAACAGAATTTTTTGGTAAGCAGGATGGCAATTTGGTGAATGTTATGTTTGGGAGATACAAGCGTGAATTGACAGCCTATCATAAAGTTTCGGGACCCCTCCAGCCCCCGCTACAAGGTGCATCCCATTGCACGCGGGGTCCAGACGCCCCCCTTTTTGCAGTGATTGAATCTTATTTTTGATTAAGGTGGGGACTGATTATTTGATATTGGGACGTAAAAATTTTAAGTGAAAAAAGTGGATAAATTAATTATTTAAAAAAAAGTGGTTTAAATTATGATTGGTTTAATTTACTTTTTGTGTGTTTATTCATTCTAATTCTCATTTATATAAATTTATCTAAATTGTTAGAGGTTTTAAGGGGATATTCTTAATAAAGTCATATTAAAAATTTTTAAAATGTTTATTCATTTTTGAGTTTCCCCCACCTCTAGTCCCCTTGACAATAAAAAAAATAGGGTATCATGGGGCTATATCACAGTGTGAGAGCAATTTAAAAAAAATTTTTTATACTTAACCCTCGTGTCCCATTCAAAATTTTCTTTTTTCTTTTTGATTATTACTACTTGAAATATCAGAACATTTTAAATTTTATTATCAAAAAAATCTGATGTTTCTACTTTAATTTCTTAATATGTATAAAATTCCATAAGAAAATAATATGCTTTTTTTAAATTTTTGGATGAATTTCCTTTCAAGCTCCATAATAATCAAATTTATATTTTTTGGGAGGCCCTAAAAACAGTTTTTTTTGTATATTCTAAAAAAAAAATAAATTTTAGTGTTCTTTTTAAAAAATTGACTTTTTTTTACTAAATTCTTTTTTTTTTTTTTTTTTTTCCCGATTTTTTTGATAAATTATTCACCCCAAAAAGTATCTTGAAGAAAAACTTTAAAACTCATTTAAAGTCATTAAATACTTTTTTGCAAAAACATAATTTTTAAAAAGCTTATATTAACAAAAACCTTAGTAAAAAAGTGTCTTAAATGTTTTATTGTTGTTTATTTTTTTACTTTTTCCTTTTATGCTGGGTAGATACAAAAAAATTTATGTTTAATTAAATTTTTTGAAACTCTAAATCGTCTGTGTTTTTTTCGTATGTTTTTAAATTTGATTTTAAAAATTTTTATAATTTTGTTTCATTCTTTAAAAGTGGCTGCGGTAATCCAGTGATTTTTTAAAAGAATGATGCCAGAATTTTAAGGGGTTCCCCACCGTGTAGAGAAAGGAAGAAGGAATATGTACATTAAATCTGTAGAGGTTCAATTTTTCCCCGTTTTGTGGTGAAAGTTGGGAAAAGGGGGTTGCCACCCTCGGGGTCGCCCTTTGGGTCATTTGCCCGGGAGGCTCAGAATTACCCCAATTTCCCAACATCCCTTTTTGTTTTTTTATAGGGGATGGTTAATTAAATTCCCCCCGGGCTTTAAATTATCTTGACTTTGATACATTTTAAGGGGGGTTTTTTTTTAAATCCTGTATAAAAAAATGAGAAAAATTTTCCCCAAAATCAAAAAAAAATTTTTTTTTTTTATGTTTTCCCTTTTCTATGGTTATACTTAAAAAATTTTATTATAAAAATTCAGTCACAATGATAAAAAGCTCTTAAAAAAAAAATATAGTATTTGTAAGAAAAAAAAATTAAGTTAATCTTTTTTTTGGTTAACCCTTGGACGATCTGGAAGTCAAGCTAGATTTTGCGTAGACAAAAGTTTTTCCATTTTCCTATTTTAAATATTTTTCTATGAATGATACATTTTTTTGAAACCTATAGTGTTTAGTGACGCCGATTGTTGGGCCTGAGTTCAAATTCCGGAGAAGGCATGGGGACCTTTTAAAGAAAAAATGCCTTTTTTGGGGATTGGGGACTCTAAAAAATCCGTCGAGCCACAAGTCTTTCGTGAGATTGGTGGGGCAGTAGGCACACAGGAATTTTTCAAGGGGGTGTCCAGGGGTTTAAAGTCCCACCATTCTTATATCATGATCCTTTTTATTTTGTCGATTTTTGGGAAAAAAATACAGTTAAACTTTTAAAATTTAAAAAAAATTAGCATTAATTAATAAAATTAATCATTAATAACAAAAATTTAATTAAATTTTTTCGTACTATATACTTAGAATTATAATCAATCGGGAAAAAAAAACAAGGGGGTTTGGGAGGGGTCCGGGCCCCCAGGACACCCCCTTTTGTGCGCCACTGGTGGGGAAGGGGGAAGAGAGGGGGGGGCCCGTGACCCAAACCCCAGAGTGTTTTCCACAAAATTGAATGAAATTTTAGCCAAATCACACTGGGCACCTGTATGGTGCTTAAAGCTGCGGAAAACGACAGGAGTAAATCTAGCACCATGGATAAAATTTTTTAGGGTTTTATTTGATGTTAATATCGGTTACTGCCGATCAGGTGACATAAGTAACAAAAACAGAATTTTTTTCCCGAGAATAGATTTTTTTACACGGGAATGTTTGCAGAGATGTCAAGACAATTGGGTTTTTTAACGTATAAAAGAAAGAAAAGGGTTTCTTTTTTAAAGCGGTAAAAAAATGAACTTTTAAAAAAAAGTAGATTTCTTTGAATAAATTACCCAAAAAAATATTTTTTAAATTTAGCTTTTAAAAAATATGTTTTAAAACAAAAACGTTTCTGTTTCTTCCCCGACCTGTGATTTTTTTTCTTTTTTTAAAATTTTTAAAAATGACTGACTGCATACAAAAAAAATTTTTTTCTTTGCGGGCAAGGGTTTTTAAAAATTATTTATAATGATGACTTATGTGCAATATGAGGAGCACTGATTCATAACACAGAAATGCATCATTCGGTCGAAGAGAGCTTTTTGCTTAATAATATAATATTTACGCCATGAAAGCCATTCTTAAAATTTTTTTTTGAACTATTGATTTCCAATTTAAATAAAGATAATTTACCCTAAAAAAGGGGTGCCGGATTACTCATTAGGGGGAGTAGACAATTGCCTAAGGGCCCCCGCGCTTTTTGGGGCCCCAAGAGCGAGTTCTGTTGGGGTTTGTGCCCAAAGTCAGGCTCGGCCCCCGGGGGAATTGACTGTTTTAGGGCCCTCTTGTCATTTAATACGACACTGCGTAAAAGAGAGGGAATGGGTCAGAACCCCCCAAAAAAAATATAAATTTTCATTTGAATCGATTGGGTCTCGGGACGCTCCCCGTAATTTTGAATTGCGGTACCACACAAAAAAGTAACTTTATATCTGACCGTATATAAATTTTAAATAAACACATGTTGGGGAAATTAAAAATTTGAAGGGGGGGAAAAAAAAGGGTTTTTTAATCGTTATGTTTTAAACAGCCCCTTTTTTTGCTACTGATTGACTTTTTAAATTTTTAAGTTTTTAAAAAATAAAGTATAAATTTTTTACATGTTACCTTTGGGGAACAGGAAAATATTCAATTATAATTAATTATATTTCATTTCGCAAATTAATTTTTAGCCTTTATTTTACATTATAATATAAATAAATATTAAAATGTATTATACTATTTAAAAAAAAAATGTTAAAAAATTTAAATATTTCTAGTTTTCTAATACTTTTTAAATTTTAAAACAGTATTAACTTTTTTGGAAAGGGGTTTTAAAAATGGGTTATATTGGTTCCCCCCCCCGCAGTGATTTCGAAACTCATTTCCCTCTTGTTTTTTTTTCAAAAAATAAAAATAAAACGGGGAAATTTTAAAAAGGGGGTGGTTCAAATACTTGAAAACTACCCTACAAGTTTCTACACTACGAATTCTTTTTTTTTTTTTTTGCCGCCCTTCATGTCTAAACTATGACCGTTTGAGAACCAATTGCCAAAAAAAAAAATTTCCCACACATACAATATTTTTTCAACAAATTGAAAAAAAATTTAAACCCCATGTAGTTTTTATTATAGATATGTATAGGTACATATTTTTATTTTAAACTTTAAAGTTTTTTGTTCCATTTATAGTTTGATTTTATAAAGATGGAAAAAAATTTAAATTAATGAGATGGATGAATTTGCTTTTTTTAAACAAGAAAATCGATGTCAAGATCAATGGACACTTTTTAATTTTTAATACGTTTTCAAAGATGTTCATCAGTGATTTTTTTGGGGAACTTTTTGGGAAAGTTCGATGAAACCCCCCCTTTTTGTGAAAAGGGGTCCCCTTTTCCAAAAAAGGGTTAGGAAATCAAAATTCAATGCAATATTTCTGCATACAAATATTATAATTTTTCCCAAAAAATTTTTGCAGTCGAGTGGATACAAAAATAATTCGAAACGTAAATTATCATGGCATACTAGGGGTGTTTTTTTTTCAAAATAAATTTTCAACGAATCGATACTATATAAAAAAAAAATTGCAAAAATTTATTTTTTTTTTAAAAAAAAATGTGTAAATTTAAATATTTTAATAATTTGCGTTTGGGGGGCATTTTTTAAAAAAGGGGGTTTTTGGTTTCACCCTTTTGGGCAAGCATGTCAAACTGAGGATCAAAAAGTTTAGATTTCATCTTTTTTAAAAACAATTATTTTATTATAAAAAAACCACGTTATAATTAAATATCTTCCGCGTACGAACAAGAAAAAATTTAAAGAGTTTTTTCAGTGATTAATTGTATAAAAATACTAGCCATTACCCGCACGGGGTTTAATTTGTTTCAATTTTTTATGTAAAAAAATTTTTGAAACATGGAAAAAGAAATATATATATTTTTTTGTATATTTATAACAATTAAAACGAAATGCCTTAATTTTTACACCAATTGAAAAAATTTTCGAAGTTTGTATTCCTTTTTTTTTATATATATAACTATGTGTTACTTAGAAAAAGCCACAGCATTTTAAATTTTACAATAGTGGAGAAAAAAGTTCAAATGCATTCATTAAAATAATTAATATTCCCATTCTTATGAGAAAATAAAATGATTTTTTAAGGGTTAAAGAAAGTCAACTCTCGAAAACGTTATATATAATCTAAAATAAAAAAAACTCAAGTAATGACTAAAACATTTTTTTTTTTTTTTTGCTAAATTTAGCCGATTGATAAACACATAAAAACTACTTATCTGATCACGTGGCCGCGGTAGCCGAGAGGTATAGGTATCGGATCATGGCATACCTTGTCACGAGTTCGAGCCCAATACCACTAAAGACCCGCCATGTAGGGCAGCGATGCACGTTAAATCTGTCGAGAGTTGAAACGTCCGTGGTCCGTCGCCAAAAGCCTTCGTGTAACTGAACAGTGTGACGTTAATATTCAATCAATCAATCTGATCACGTACATATTTTTCAAAAAATTAATGCTACTTTAAAATCAATGCAAGTATTAAAAAATAAGGAATAAAAAATGTCTGCTCATTATTTTTATATAATTTGATACATTTTTAATATTAAAATATGTTCTGATGTTAAAAACATCTGAAACAACTAATGTGTTCAAGTTTTTAGTAATCGAATTTAATGTGAGCGCGTTGTGCACAAAAGATAAAAATTATGAATTAAAAATGATTCGTGTTTAATTTCTATAAAAGAAAACTATTGATGGATTTTGGATTTTAGTGCAATTTAATTAAAATATTCTTTACTATCTGGAATGAAAAAAAAATTTTGTCCGAAATCAAAAAGTTAAAATGTCCCTCTTAATTAATATATTTTGTTTTTAGTTTTATTTTCATTGGAAAGTAGTTGGGGATTTCAAGAACATTTGTTTTCTATTTTCTTGCTGTTAATTAGTGTTCTAAAAAGGCTTTTCTGCTTTCTTACAGCAAGGTCTGATTGTGAATTTTCCTCATTGTGAAATACAATGATTTCTGCATAAAAATTCTTTAATAAAGTAAATTTGACAGTATTAATTAATATGACAAATGCTAGAAATTATTGCAAAACTTGAATGAAACTTTTTGTGCAACTCTCACAACAAACAATACACTTAAAAAAATTGAATTAATCTCAAATTATACATAGTTCATTAAGTAAAAAATAAAATAAACAATTTGAAATATACACTGCTGGCCACCGTAAATGCAACACCAAGAAAGACAAGAGATAGTACAACAAAATTTATTTTGTAGATAACATGTTGACCAAGTATCAAATGATTAAATTTATAGACTTCTGTGAAGTGTGGTTCCTGCCAGAATCAGTAGCCAGAGTAGCCGCTATTGTTGGAGATCACCGCTGCCTCACGCCTCGGCATTGATTCAAAGACACTTTGGATGTGTTCTTGGGGTACAGCAGATCAAGCAGCTTCCACACGTTGCCAAAGTTGATCTGGTGTGGCAGCTTGGGATGTAATCTGGGTCAATCGTTGAGCAACTATGGACCACACGTTTTCTATCGGCGAAAGATCCGGAGAACGAGCTGGCCAGGGAAGCAATTCAATCTGGTGATTGACGAAGAACCTTTGGACAATGCGTGTCACTTGTGGTTGTGCAATATCCTGTTGAAATATGCTGTGCCAAGCCCAAGGTAGGAAGGACAACTGGCTCCAATAGCCTCTGAAACGGATGGTACTAGGACTATACCTCCCGGCAATCCCCAGACATTTTATCGCACTGGTGTCTCTCCAGGCTCCCTCGAATCGACCATCGTTGTTGCAGACACATGCGTGACTCGTCAGTAAAGACTTTTATATGGTCGATCCTGTCGACCATATCTTTGGTCAGGTGAATTAGAGGTTGGGTTCTCGAAATGAATAGACATTTTAAATTCTCAATATGATTTTATTAAGAGTTTAACTTAATTTCTAATATATTGAACAAACTTATATTAAGTGAAAATAAACCAAAACACGTAGCCGTAGCTAAAACAGATCGCGCAATTGGATCACTTATCTAAATAATTATATTATCCGCCTACTCTCAATTCTAATAATATTACGATTTCTTATATCAAATGATCTGTCCTACCTTGAATTCCACGCAACGGTTCAAACACCTTCAGATAGGCTGTTGGGCTCGCGTGCAATAGTATGCACCTTGTAGTAATGGCTAGATATCCGTGAATCTTGGGTAGGCCGTCAAATTACACTTCTACCTTTTCCAAACAGAGCTTTCTCTAAATTGCTATCCCGCTTACTAAAACTTCTGTTCTTTTAAAGGATATCTTATTTGCATCTATACTTTCATTTCACTTCTTGGATTTGGGTTGGAAAAGATTTGCCATTAATCGTGGCCGTCAAAGAACCCAGAGGTTATGTTACAGAAAAGACGCGTGAGCCCGTCACAATCCCTTCCAAGAAGCAAAACGTGGTTTATTCGAGGGTCTACATGGCCCTTAAGAAATTACGTGCCTAAATTTTTATTTCTGAATCTCCTCACTTTCTAAGTTTTATTTAAATTTTAACCTTGAATCCTCATTTTAACTCTTAATTTCCAATATTTAACTTAAACTTTAATTTTCATTATTCATCTTAAAATTTAAATTTAATATTCCTCCTTAATTTGAACTCTTGACAGCCACAATAAATTTTACTCAATTAACTAGACCAACATTAACAGTTTTGCATTTTAATCATGGTAGATTCTCACTTTTACATATGTTGGTATGCCTCATCTGAGCGGAGGGACCGGGGAAAACCATCCTTGACTTGGATGGAAAAAAATGTCCACATGCCCCTTAACTAACTTAAATCTACTTAATTACTACTTAATATTACTTAAACTACTATACAATCTTGTCTTCCATTGCTTTTCCATCCATTTGAGATTACAAAGAGACTTGGAGACTTGGTTTTCAAATTGGAATTCAGGATCTGTCACCCTGAAATAAAAACTCTATAGGTTACTTGGCAAAATCTATATTCACATAATACCAGTATGTTTCACAATTTTTATGCATTATATATCACTTTTAAATTACAACAAACTTTCATGTATACCCCGCATCTGGTTCCGTCAAACTCCCCATGAGTCGCGCAGCGCCGTTAATGTTATTGTTAGTAACCTATCTACGCCGCATTTCCCTGAACCAGATGTACATTAATATAAAACAATACAACAATATATAGATACATACTATACAATTACAAACATTTTCAATAAATCATTAAAACAAATAACCAAAGGAATTGTCGCATCTCAACGAAGTCATACATCGAAGTAAACAAATGCATGATTACAATTGTTTTCTCCATCAATTGAGAAAAAAATTTTACAAGTCAAAAGTTCAAAAAATATATACACTCAATATAGTGTCAACTTTTGCTTGGATTATAATTTTTAAACACCGCCCGAGACTTCCTTCTTTGCAATAATTCTTCCGACCACTTGTTGGAAAGAACATAAAAATGAAACAATACAACCTGATTTTTATGGCTTGTCTCCTACTAGGACTTCCATAGACAAAGTGCTATTACTTTTCGCTCCTCTTCTCATTCCTCGGGTGCTCTTTGATCCCGTATGTTGCCTGATGTAGGGTCTGTAGTTTTCTCTTCGGCTTTTCCTAGCTTGACTTGACTTCACTCCATTGGCCGGTCGGGACTCCTGATCCTGTTTCTTGCGTGGTCGTAGATTATACCTCTCTCTATCTTGAACCACTGCTGCTTCCGAACGAACGAAAATTAGATGACGCGGGTGCCAGTGGACTAAACCACTTATAACCAAATTCCCAGAGAGAGGGTGAAAAAGAGAGACCAATATCAGAAGAGTGCACCCCCCGAAGGGGGTTGGAGGAACGAACAGCAGCCCGAAACGCGACCGAAGTTGCGCGACGGGGGGCAAGAGTGGAAGAGCGCAGGAAGGGGGGCGAAACGGCCCAAACCGAACTGCAGGCAGTTCGAATTGACATGACTGGAAAAAGAAGAAAAACGCGAACAGCTGGGAAACGCAGCGGCAGTGGGGGGGGACGAGGGAGCAGCTATTACACTGATCCTAGTTTTGAAAATAGACGAAAGGCATTTGAATGTTGTTTGTGTAGGAATTAGTGTTTATTGTCGTGTTATGGCGGTTTTAAAGGCAGATT
This sequence comes from Trichonephila inaurata madagascariensis, assembly GCA_019973955.1. Classification (NCBI taxonomy): domain Eukaryota; kingdom Metazoa; phylum Arthropoda; class Arachnida; order Araneae; family Nephilidae; genus Trichonephila; species Trichonephila inaurata. The sequence continues at coordinate 192,483 of BMAV01028224.1, forward strand.
CCATTTTGAAGTTTTATATGCAAAATTTAATTTAGTATGAGGATACGTGAAGAGTGTTTGTGCTCTAATTAATGGATTGTCATGATTTTGGATGGAAGTAAAAATATTCCTAGAAGTTCTAGTGATGTAATTTTCTATCGGCTCCATGTGTAAGTCGTGGTGTATGACTCTATTTCTAACGTACCAAGGTGCGTTAGTAATGATTCGTAGTATTTTGTTCTGGATAATTTGAATACGTTTCGTGTGGGTCGGGGTGGCGGCTCCCCAGACAGGGCAGCCGTACGTTATCACTGGACGCAAGACTTGCTTGTAAAGAATTACTTTATTTTCTAAGGATAGAGGAGAGCTTCTCCCAATAAGAGAGATAGCTAACGCTATTCTACCCCAGAATTTATCTGAAAGATAATCAATGTGTTTCTTGTACGTTAATCGATTATCGAGGTGTAAGCCCAGGTAACGAACCACCGAGACCCACTGAATGTTGTCAAAAAGTGTGAGTTCACATTGGGGGGCAATGACGCCCCATTTTCCCAAAAAACGGGTTTTGTGTTTTTCACATTAATTGCTATTCTCCATTGTTGCTGTTTCCTTCCGGTTCTTTTTCCCTACATATAAATATTATCTGATAACAATGGTCTTTTATTTATTTTTTTGGGGGGCGTTTCTGCCACTTTCTTTGTGGTCCCCCGACCAAGATCCATGCGCCCATTTATCTCCTATTTATCTTGACGTTTTTTTTTTAATTTTTTGTCTTATTACTGGAAGAGCTAGGTAGTGATCGATAAGTGATCCCTTATCCCCTACTTGGCTCACATTCTTTTTGACTTAAGATTTATCCTTTTCCTCAAACTCACGCTTTACCTCAACCCTTTCTTCTTACCATTTGCGACTCATTTGATCTTCGTTGTACGTTTTCCAAACTACTTTTTTCCCTGACGTGAACTAATGCTATCCAAAAACGCCCTGTTTTTTAACTCAACCCTTCACTTTTCCCTATGACGATATATTCTTACTTGATCAACATTGACGGTTAACCTTTTCCCGACCTCCATATTATAATATTATTATTATTTCTTCTTCTAACACTCCATAGGACTTTCAAATTTTTGAAATTTCGCGCATATTTTATTCGCTGTTGAACAAAGGGGGTGTTTTAATAAGACCCCTTTTCCTTTAATTTGTACATCCCCCTCGTCTATTATAATATTTTCCCATCTTTCATGTTTTTGTTTTGTTTTCGTCTAGCTTCATCAAACAGTTTTTTTAATATTTCTTACTGCAAATTCAGTTCCGTCCAAACCATTACAATTTTTTTAAATGGGGTAATCCTTTCGACCCATAAATAATCCCCGGGGTTTTCCCGTCGTTTCATTCCTGCCCCAATACGTAAGCAAACTCACGAAATTGGTCCCAAGTATCGTGTTGATCATTTACATAATTTGCAATCATTTTCACCAGTTGCGTTTACGCGTTCGTTTCTATTTGCCTGAGGTCTATATGCAACAGTTGTGACGTCTCCGCGTCCCTTTTCTAACATCTCCCAAGTTTTTGACGGCCACGATTAAGGAACCCCCCCCAATACCAAGAAGACAAACGGATAGAATATGTAAAGAGATATACTTTAAAAAGGGGTAGAAACTTTGATGAGAAGGGCGGGAAGTTTAGAATAACTTAGTATGGAATCATTCGGATAAAAAAGGGTTTGATGTCCTAATCGGAAGAAGGATACGTTCAAAAAATTTAAAATTTTAAAAAAATCTGAATCTTCGCATCTAAAATTAAGTTATAGGTATTTCCTCAATCGATGGGGAAGGGAATCTACAAAAAGGGAATATTTTATATAGGAAATTAGATAAGTCAGTTAATATATTATAATTAAGATAAATGATCTAGTTGCGCGATCTGGCTTGAATATAAGGTTTAATTGGGTGTTTAAATCTCCTTTAAGAAAGTTGTCAATTAAATTAAAAAAATATAAGTTATTCTTAATAAAAGTTGTGTTAAATCAATATGTCTCACAGTCTTCACATGCCTTATCCTAATCTTTCCTTTAAAAGTTAAAAAAATTTCAGATAAAAATTTGGGGGACCGTTATCCCTTAAATTTTATTAGCCCCAAAGCGATAAAAAATTATCAAAAAAGTACCCCTATTATACAAGCCGAGGCCTTTTAAAAGGTTTTTTGCCCATTTGCTGAAATGATCGGTATACAAAAACATATGTTACGTCCCTCTCGATGCGGATACGGCCCCAAAAAATCTAACGTAACTATCTCATTTGGATAATTTGATACAATCGGTTTAATCGACCAGCTGGTAACGCTTTTTTATAATTAAAAGGCAATATGGCGTGGGGAAACATATTGATCAATAAATTTTCAATAAGGAAAAATAACAAACGTCCCGTTTTTTAAATAAGTTTTAAATCTCCAAATCCCTGCGATTGGCTTGTCATGAAATTCGCGAAAGATGTAAAGATTTTGGTGTATAACGCATTTACTAACGACGTTGCGTGTTTCGCATAAAAAAAAAGTCTTCAATTGAGGGAAGTCGGGGACCAATTCTCACTATCTCGCATTAACGGTTATTTTCCCGGGGTTTTTCTAAATTCTATAGATATGACCTAATTCTGGGTCATCCTTTTGCTCTGTTATTTATTGTTCTCCGACTGTACTAGATCTCTGATTTTCAAATTCTTTCTCCCATTATACTTTAAACCCGGGTTTCTAGATAAAATATCCGCCACCGCATTTTGAGTTCAGGTCTATGTTCCCCATTCTATATTAAATTCTGCTAATTTGAGTGCCCATCGTTTCCCCTACTCGAAATTTTTTTCCATGAGTTAAGCGTGTTAAACAGCGTGATCTGTAAAACTTTAATGGCATTCATCCTAAAATGTTCGAATTTGTTAAACGCCCATACTCTGCTAGACTTTTCTTTTGGGTTTTACCGTATAATTCCTCCCCCGCGTTGTTCAGAGTACGTGAAGCAAATGTAACTGGTCTTTATTCTTGATTTAGAACTGCTCCCAAACCTATTGAACTTGCATCTGTAAATAACTCGAAAGGCTTTTTAAACTCCGGCAATTTTAAAACTTTGCCTTTGTTAGGGCCGCCTTGCCCCGTCAATGCCTTCTGCGCATCAGTGGACCAGAAAAAAATTTTCGTTTAAGATTAAAAAGGGGGCTCTAAACATCAGAAAAATTTTTTAATAAATTTCGCGTACCACTGGGACATCCCAAAAAACGGATACCTCCTTTTTATTTCCCGGGGGTTTCATCTCAGTAGGGCTCGAATTTTGTCTCATCCGTTTTGATTCCCTTTCCCCAATAATAATCAATCCTAAATACCTTCATCGCACCCAAATTTACATTTATCCTTATTTAATGTCAATCCCATCTTCAATAACAAAAAAACCTCCCTTAAATGCTCAACATGGTGAGTGAACGATAGAAAACCAATAATTACGTCGTCCATGAAACACTCACAAACTGCCCTATCACCGGTTTCGGATTGGTCAATTGCCTTCTGAAAAGGGGAGCCCCCCGATAAGCCGAATGGCATACGCCGAAAGGGTAAGTCCCCTTTTTTACTACGAATCGGTTTTCAATATCACGGGGGTTTTTACTGCCTTTTAAAATTCCACCTTAGATAAAAGAGATGACATTATTGTTTATATGGGGTGTTGTTAATAAAATCTATTAACGGTAAAGGGGGGATCGCGGATACTTTGTGATCAATTTAATTTTTTATAGTCAAATCTATATGCTTCCGGATTATCCCGGTTGTAGCCCTTTTTTTTCTTGCATAACACAACATGACGCGTATGGGGTTGAATTCGAACAATGGTTTCTTCTCTTAACATTTTCTACATGATAATCAGTATCGCTTGCTTTTGCCCATCATATCTGTAGGGCCTGGAAACTACTGGTGGACTATCTCCCGTATCAATTTCATGGTATAAAACATGGTAAGACCTGGTTTGTCAAACAATTTAAAACTACTAAACAAATTTTGAATTTCTGTTTTGTATCCTCCCAAATTTGTCTTAGACAGATCTACAATATTTTCTCTTCAACTGTTTCAACCACCCTCTCTATCTGCGAATCGGGGGAAACTTCAACGATTTTGTAAAGTCAAATTTCTTTGATCCACTTTAAATCAACTCCAGAATACATGGGTATTCCCAATCCGTCAACACATGGGAAAAAACCAAAGTTTTTTAAAAATCCTAATTCGAATATTCAATTCACAATTCCTATTTTTGACATTTCGCTCTTTGTGCTGTGATCACCCCGAGCTCCTTTTTTACTTGTTTATAAAAAATTTTTTTATATTTCTTCCGATATAAATGATTTCTCCGCTCCGGTGTCCCATGCGCTTTCAAAATTTTTTTTTAAAATAGGAACGTAGGGAAAATCCCCGGGGGAAAACATAGGAAAGTTTAATTATATCCCTGCCGATTTCTTTTGACTATTTTGAACTTCTTAATTTTAAAAAAATTTAATCTCCCCTTTTCATCCCTATCGCCTCGACTGAAATTCTCCTCGAACCCCATTTTTTACGGGCCCCCCTATTAAAATTATTATTTCATCTTCTTTTCGAAATTATTTTGGAACTCCGATCATCATTCAAATCTATTCCTACTCTCGAACCACTTATTACTTTGACGGCCCTTTTTAAAAATTTCGTCAGTCATTTTCTGCCATTATTTGGTCTATGCCCAACCAAATTTCTCCCGTTTCTGCGATTATAATCAAAAATTTGACATCCTTGCGTTTTGACTCTGTCTTTACATTATCACTATTCTGCGAACCCCGTTTTAATTTGTAAAATACCTCTCTTCAAATTTAGCTAAGATTTCTAAAAGTTGTACCCTGCCGTGGATTTCGGACCTCCCACATAGTCCTGGACTTGTGGTTCGAGTCTAACAAAAAAGTGATCTACCAAGTCCGCCTGCGACATCCTTTGTTCCAAAAACCCCGTTATTTTAAAAAACGTAAAAACAAAATCCGTTGGTTCCTGTTTTTTTCCCCCGCTGGATGCAAAAACCTGGCTTCTAAATCTTTTTTTTTTTTATGGCGGGGAAAGCTTTCGCTAATTTTTTTTGCGCGGAAATCCCTGGCGGTTCCTGCCTGCCTGATCGAATATCTGATAAAACTTGGGCTTTTCCCCCGGGGAAAGACCTTTCAAATAAGCACATGCTAAATCACTAGGTATTTCAGAATTTTATTTGATTGTCTATGGCCTCAAAAATTCCGTCACGTTTCGGACCCGGAAAAGCACAAAGGGAAAATAAAACCCCCTTGAATTTCCCAACCCAGAGTCATATAAATTAAAGCGGTTCGGGCGCCATTGTGATATGGTCGATCTTTGTCGACCATATCTTTGTGTCAGCGTGAATTAGAGGTGTGGGGTTCTCGAAATGAATAGACATTTTAGAATTCTTAATATGACTTTATTAAGAGTTTAACTTAAATTTCTAATATATTGAACAAACTTATATTAAGTGAGAATAAACCAAAACACGTAGCCGTAGCTAAAACAGATCGCACAATTGGATCACTTATCTAAATAATTATACTATCCGCCTACTCTCAATTCCAATAATATTACGATTTCTTATATCAAATGATTTGTCCTACCTTGAATTCCACGCAACGGTTCAAACACCTTCAGATAGGCTGTTGGGCTCGCGTGCAATAGTATGCACCTTGTAGTAATGGCTAGATATCCGTGAATCTTGGGTAGGCCGTCAAATTACACTTCTACCTTTTCCAAACAGAGCTTTCTCTAAATTGCCATCCCGCTTACTAAAACTTCTGTTCTTTTAAAGGATATCTTATTCGCATCCATACTTTCATTTCACTTCTTGGATTTGGGTTGGAAAAGATTTGCCATTAATCTTGGCCGTCAAAGAACCCAGAGGTTATGTTACAGAAAAGACGCGTGAGCCCGTCACAAGACAGCTTCATTCCATTCTGCCGCCCACATCCTTCTTTCATCGCAACTTTGGTGGTGGAGACGTCAGTGGTTCTGCGTCAAGGGAAGACCAAGCAATGGATGTCTTGCAGGCAGACCACTCTGCTGTAAATGGCGTCGAAGGATACGCGCAGACACTGAATGATGCGTTACAGACTCAATGTGCTGTGCTATGGTTCGTGATGTGACTGAGCGATCCGTCACTGCCATGCGCACAATTTGCCTGTCCTCACGTGAAGTGGTGCACTGAGGTGGATGCGATCGACCACGTCGGTCTGTCGTACCCTCAAGCATCCAACGGTTACATATCAACATTACAGTTGTTTTTTTCGTCCAATACGACTACCGATTTCCCTGAAAGATAATCCACAATCTCGGTAGGCCACTATCCTTCCTCTGTCGAACTTGGATACTTGATCAAAAGCTGATGGCTTTTTTCTACAAGACATAACTGATCGTTTTTTGAAAAACTACAAGAAAAACACAATTGCCGAAAAAAAATCTCCAAGCCTAAAATAGAGCTTTGAGGTGGCGCCGGAATATTATTCAAAATAATATTCCTTCAATTATTATTGTATGTTTAAAATAAAACAAGATTTCTTCACTTTAAAACATTTATTAATTGTTTCAAAAGAAAATTGGAAAGTTTATTTTTAAAAAAAGAATCATATATGGAAAGGAACTGTTTTTTGAGCGTTTAATATCCACACACAAACAAATTTCTGATATTTTAATTTTTTCAACTACACTCAAAATATTATTCTAAGACTGGTTTAAATTTTCTAATCTGAAACATGCCCAAAACTTAAATTAAGCATCCATTTTTTTATGTATTCTCTTTAAAAGGTCTAATTGTATTTCGGACTATTTATGTCGGCTGAAGACCGCTCAATTTCTATCTCATTTACTCTATCTTTGTGACGTAGCCAGACGTAAGAAGGTCTAATAGACGGACAACCACATTTGAATGATACTCACTCTGTTTTGCGTTTTAGCGCATTTTGAAGTGTCAGAAAACCCCTGGTTATTGAAGACTTCCCGTTTATCACCTCAGCTCCTCTATATGGCAAGTCTTCAGTTTCACTAGGGCTCGAACTCATAACATGTTGGTCATGAGTCCGTGACCATAACCAGCAAGCTACTACGGCTGCAAGGGATAATGAAAAATTGTCAATGTCTTAGAATTTATTTCCAATGTTACTTAAAACAGATATATGAATCTTTCTTCAAAATTGTCACTTTGATGAAAATTATGATTGTTGTTGATGTTGTACCCACACCAAAATAATAAATGCTAGTGTGGTGTTTCTTTTTTTTTTTTTTTTTTATTTCTTTTTTTTTTTCAAGAAAAGAAATGAAGTGAAATGTGTTATTGTTTACTTTACTTTAAATATTTTGTTTTAACGCGTTCACTGTCAGTACGGTGATTGAAGCTTTTTATTATCCCTGTTCAATGTCTGACCCGCTTACCCTTCCATTAAACTTATACTCAAGTTGCTCCACATATTCACTTAAATCGAAACAGGGTTAACAAAATTGTGCTGAGTACTTTTATTAAATCCAGGAAAAAAATTGGGGATTTAAAATTTCTTAGATTTTTATTAATGTTTCCTCTTTTACAGACACATATTCAATCTGAAAAAATAAGATAAATGGTTCTTTTAACCTTATTAGTAAATTTATATATATATGTGTGTGTTTTTTTAATATTGATACCATAAACTTGTGCTTATTTTCTAAACTTATATGTCAATATAAAGAATAATTTGTCATTGAAAAATTAGTAGTATCATATTAACTTTGCTTTGCATTTAAATGCAAGATCATTTTTGAAAAGCCAATTGCATAAAAAAAATTATAATTGATATATTAAAATAATTTTTAAAAAAGTCTTGAATGATATATTCTTTATTGTGTTGGTGAATTATCATTGTTCTCTCCTTACAGTATAAATGGGGGTGGGACTTATTTCAAGAAAAATAATGTTTATTTTATTTTAAATTCACTTTTCTAAAACTTAGCATAAAAAATCTTTTGAAATGTTTTAAATCTTTTCTTGTAATAGCATTCTTTTTATTTGTTTAATATATATTTCCAGTTGTTCCTGCCCTGCCAAAAGCCCACTATCTTCAGGCTAATACAGCATAACTCTGAATCATGTTCAGAAGACAAAGTTAAAACTCACTCTTCTCATTTGTACTAATATGAGGTTTTTTTCAAGCTTCAAGAGATGTAATGTACATCATCCTCTCTATAAAATAGGTTTATGTAGACCTAGCATATGTAGATCGTGCTCATAGAAAAATGACTTAAAATCTTGGCTGTTTTTAACATTAATAAACTATTTTTTTCTTTTGCTCTGATTACTAGATTCAATTCATTGATTTGAAATCTCAAAATGCTGTTTTCTGAATTAATTCTAATTAAATCAGTAGAGATTAAAATCAATTAAATATTTCCAGATTAATTTTACCTGACTCTTATAAAAAGAGGAATATTTATGTTTTAATTTCTCTAACCAGTTTAGGAAGACTTATTGTGTTTATTGAAAATATTTTTATTGTTCTCACTAAGGATTGCTGTACTAACATTTTGATTTCTTAAAAAAATTCTTTGCATTCATCCTTTTTTTAGTACCAGTATACCCGTCATCATTATCATTCTGATATTAGTTATATCATTGGCTCGGTTTTATTTTTACTTTGTTATTATTGATGAAAATTACTTCTCACTTTGTGAAATGCATCATTTGTTTATTTAGCTCTCCGTTTCATGATTATAGGTCTCAAAATTTTTAATTTCGCTTAGGGCATGTCATGAGTTTGAGCCCAATGCCACTTAAGACGATGGTTTAAAACAATGAGTTTCATCGCCAATAACCCTTGTGTTGCTAAACACTTACTCACTTAGTTTCACTTAACCATATAGTTCTCAGAAAATCTTTTTTGGTCTTCAGTTCTGATTTTGTATATCCATGAAAATAATTTTTCAAAACATAATGCATAAGTTCCATGCCCATTTAAAAATTTATGCTGTACTGATCTTTTGTTAAAATTGGAGATGGTTTTCAAATTTTGGCTTTCAAAATAATCCTGTTTAAAAACTATAAAAAGATATTTTTAATCAATTAAGATTTGATTGTGACACATTATAAATTATATAATTTGATTAATTACAGCTTTTTAGTGGTTATTACATGTCATTTGCTATTGAATTCAGCTAAATTTTTCCAAAAAGAATTTATTCACTACTTCCAAACACTTCAGTAAATTAAAAAACTTTAAGAAATAGTGATATCTACAAAAGAAACCCTTAAAAAATAGTAATGTCAGGAAACATAAGTAATTAATGCTAGTTCTTTTGAGAGTAAAATTTAAAAGTGTATAGGGAATTGTACATCAGAGATCTCTTGATAAATAGTGATCTACACAATTGTTCTTTAGCTCCCTGGCCAATTTTTTGTTTTAACATTAGCTTTCTGATTTGTTGGTTATTAAAGAATGAAATATCTTGAGTGGGATCAAGGTAACGACATATGTGACTGGCAAACTGAATGTTTGTCCTGATCCCATCAGAAATCATTGTGAAGAATAATGCGCACATCAAATGGAATATAATATTAAGTTCTTAAGTGGTGTGTTGTACTTGTTAGGAAATCAAGGTACAATATATTAACTCATACATGATCCTCATGGCTTTAACAGAATTCAAATTTACAAAGCATATTATCAGTAGTCATCGTATGTTGCTGTAGGTCAGGATTAATTCAAAAGTTTACAATTTATTGATGTGCATAATAAATTAGTGCTTATAAAGTGAGATTACTCTTACTGAATATTTTGTTAAACTTAAGAAAAATGAGTAGTTATATTTGAAACATCTTTTTAAAAAGTATGATGAATTTTTTGATAAGTTTAGATTTTAATGTATATGATTGGATATGTGTGGGTTTGAATTAGTGACAATGTTCATTTTTTGGAGTTATTTGCTTGTTTCATTCAAAATTTCTTCCCAATATAACTATTATGTATTTATTTGAGTCTTAACCATATATAGCATAATCATCAATATTGTTTTTTAATGCTTCATAAGTGAAAAAAACTTCGATCTCTTAAAGTAAATCAAGTCTTTTCTGATGCAATATATCACACTTTTCATCATGTAGCATGGAAATTTTGAAACAGTAGTTGAGATGTCAAAATTGAATTTGATTCAAAACTGTATGACTGTCAATAACTTGTTACATTGCCTAAGTGTGGTGTCCATTTTGTTTTAAAATATATATACCATATTTATTTGAATATAAGCTGCACAATTTTCCCTGTGTAAATGTTACTGAAAATCCTATGTGACTTAGAATCGAAGACAGAAAAATTCATTGAATGCGGAAAGTTGAACATGATACTTTTAGAACAATTACTGGTTACTTGTAAAAAAAATTAATTATTCATTTATTATTAGTTCTCATTTTAAATTCCATAAATATCCGATCTGTGTAAATTATTTTACTCTATTTTTTTTATTTTGTTACAAAAACATGTTGCAAATTTGGAGTGCAGTTTAGATTCAAGTAAATACAGTATTATTTATTTTCCTTTTAAAGTTTTTATCTTAATTTTCAAATTCTGCTTGATTATTAAATATTTGTATAAATATGTTAATAATAGTTTTCTTTTTGAAGTTTTCAGCTAATGAATTTGAATATTATAGAGTAAATAAAATATGAAAGGTACACGTTAGTTTCAATTTTGAGTTGAAATTTTTCTAATTGCCATTTCAGTTGCTGAGTATGTATATATTGCATTTCATGAAAGTATGCTTGCTTTTTTATAAATTCATTGTACTTAAAATTGTTTATTACATTTTTAGAAATCACTTGGTTTTCTGGGAATGATGAACAAAATATACTATCTTCTTATAGACCAAAAATTCAACCTGGATACTCATGTCAACAATGCAGCTATGTCACAAAATTTTTATTCAATTTTAAAAGACATGTGCGTACTCATACTGGAGAACGCCCTTTTCTATGTAATTTTTGTAAACAAGGTTTTACTCAAAAACATGTCTTACAAACTCACTTGAAAATACATTTTGGGATTAAACCATTTTGCTGCAAGATGTGTGGTAAATGTTTCAGAGTTTTATCAGCATTAAAACAGCACATTGTTAGTCTGCATTATTCAGATACCAGTGTTTTAAAAGAAAAATAGATTGCTGGTTTTCACAGATGTTTATAAATGTATAAAAATCAGCAAACAAAACTATTTTAAAAATGAAATTGTTTAGTTATTGAATTTTATTCTGGAAGTATTTAACATAAAAATTAACAACAAAAAAATATATATATAGTTTTTGCTGTATATCTGCTTATTTCTTTTTAAAATGTATTTGTATCCACTTAATGAAAAATATATAATTTATTCACACATTTGTTTTCTATATTAATCAGAAAAAGAAAATTCATACCTTTGTTAATAGTTTTATTTTGCTTTTCATAAATTTTAAGGTGTTTTTTAAATCTTGTTTTATGTAAGTAAAAAATATATTACTTGTGTGCTTAACTACAAATTAGATTAAAAATCAATTAAGGTAGTAAGCTAATGGATGAAGAAATAGATATTTTTAATTCATATATTTTACACAATTTCTAATATAAATTATATTCCTTTATTTTTGGATGTTTTTATAGCTTGTGGATTTTTTTAAATATTATATCAAAAAAAAATATTTGTAGTTTGTCGATTTTTATTCAAAACTGTTGATGATAATGTTTATTCATTATTAAAAGTTATTCTTAGCTAATTTTTGCTCATTTTATTTCTTGTCTTTGATTTTAAATTTAATATTTACATTGTGTTTAATGCCTTTGCTCTTAAAATGTATTAATTTGTATAGACAATATGAATCTGACATAAATAAAATGTATCCTTGTCTCTTTGATGAAGATCATAGTAAAATTTTATTCAAAAACGTTTTAAGTTAAAATAAAAATACAGAATTTTTTTAATTAAAAAAGGAGCCTGGTCAATAATATAAATGATCCAAAGCAGATATTTGTGTATTTTTGTACAAAGTACTATTGATGTAAAAGTAAATTTATTTACTAACTTAAGTTAGAAAATATTTTTATTAGATATCAGTTTTTTAAGAGATGTTATTTTATCCACCTCTTTTATTCGATCAGGAAATATAACACAAAAGAAACTACTAAAAGGAATGTTTGCAATGGTTGAATCTTACAATGGGAATTATACATGAAACAGTGAGAGATTTACAGTTAATTCAAAATGATGGAATATTTTTATTAGAATAAAAGATATGTCTTGGGAAAAAACTGGAATAGTCAAATCATTTTTTTATTTTGCATCTGAATATTATGTTAAATTTGCCTTGTATTTGATGTAAATGTATTAATGTAGTTTTTAAAGCATAATTGAGTTATGTAACATATTTTTCTTATTTTTTTCAAGGTGTATTTAGAAGAAGCAATCTACTTCTTGCTGAGCACCAAGGAGATGTAGGAAATCAATACTCTCCTAGCTTGCAACTAAAAAAACTTAACTGCCCATTTTGTGTGAAAAACTTTAATTGCAAACAGAATTTAAAAAGACACATGCTAATTCATACTGGAACCCGGCCTTTCATTTGTCCTACATGCAATAAAAGTTTTACTCAAAGAAGTATTTTAAAAACTCACATGCTTGTTCATCAAAGAGCTCTTCTGTCATTTAACTTAAACATTTAATGCACTAAATGTCAGGATATTTTTTATAAAAGAATACTTTTCATAATATATTGATTTGTTTTATTTAAGATTCAATTTGAGTTGTTAGCGGCATCCACGAAAATAATTGTTTAAATTGGTTATTTTTTGTTTGTATTTATTATTATGTCATGCATAAAGATTGACTCTTTTAAAACTTTTATAGAAATTGTGTATTGCTGTAACAGAAAGATTTGGAGCTTAAAAAAGAAAAATTCTATAATGCTATGTAATAAGTATGTTTTTAAAGAGATGTATACATTGCTTATTTTTTAATTTTTTTTCATGCTCAGATTAGGATCTCTCTCTTTGTATACATCCAATCTATTTTTACACTAATTTATTATGCATGATTTTAATTTAATGTGAATTAGAAAAAGAAAAATTGTCATTTTTTGCAATTTATTTTAATTTAACATGGTCAACCCAAATTCTAAGAAAATTGATTTACTTTTATTTTTATAACTGGGACATTGGAAATAAGGAATGTAATAAGATTAATTTTAGCTATTTAATTATCATATTTTTATTTCAATATCCAATGGTTTATTAAATGCATTGGTTCTTATATTTGATTTTTATAAAGTGATTTTTGTTATTGAGCTTTAAAAAAAACTCATATAAATTACTATACAGAAAATTAGATACTTATCAGTTATTGGAATCATGACTTGTTGACTGCTTTTCCAAGTTCGCCAACAGAAACATTGGGGATGCCAATATACACTTATTTCTTTGCTAAATTCCATCTATCACTGACACAGATGTATGTTCATCAGCTCTACAGTAAATAAAGTAAATATCTTATGTGTGAACTGAAACTTAGATCTTAAAAACCAATTCAGTACATGAAGACCAACAGTACTTAGACAAACCGCAGTGATACATACCAACAGTTCTTCCGTACTTCTATCTGTATGGTGTGATTACTTAAACAAATATATCATCACTGTAAAATTTGCTTCCTTTGAGAAAAGCCTTTTGTATCTGTTCATTAGCAAATTCTAGCTATTCATCATTGCAGCAAAATAATACAAAAGTTTTGCTAATAGCTTAACAGAAGGAAAATGTTACTGTGGAAATTATGGTGTTTGCGAAGATAACACTCCCTATTTATAGCATTATCAGTCTGTATAAACCACAATATTTAGATAGGCCATCTATTTATAAAGGGTGATTCACTACCAGACCGACTAACTTGCAGGGGGGGTAGGGGGTACTAAGACAACTCAGAATCACAAAAGAATGCAATTGTTGCGAGCTATGGCACAAAGATGACAAAAAGAACAGAAACAGCAACTGATTAATGAGACAAAATATTTTATTAAACAGTTGTACCACAACAGGTGTTTGAAATTACAACCAGAAGTCGTATGGCTAGTCTGACAGCAATGCTGCATGAAATTCCTGACATTTTGAAAGATTCCTCCATGCAGTCTTGTGGTAGATGGTATTGAATGGAAGATTTAGTGAACACTGATCCAGCTGGAAGTCGTCATTTGTGATTTATTTCCTGAGGTAGTAAAATGAACTTGTATTTAAATGAGGAAACTGATCATCATCCTGATGGTGTATGGAAGTTCAAATTGTAATGGGCACACCGCTCAGTGGTTGTACTGGGAATGCTACCCAAACAGGCATGTTCCACATCTCACAACCTTTGCAAGTGTGAGCATAGGGTTACGTGAGACTGGTTCCTTAACTAGTTCTTTTTGGTGTACAAGATACCTGTTCTTTCTGATGAAGATCTCATCACTCAAATATCTGTAGCTGTTGGGAGGATACCTGACATTCCAGGAACCTTCCGTATCGTAAGGAATTTCATGCAGCACCTAATTTCAAACAGCTGTTGTAGTACAATCTTACATTAAAATGTTTTCTGTCCCGTTAAGGTATTGCTGTTTCTGTTCTTTTTCTCTGCTTCTTTGCACCATAGCTCACAACTACAGCATTTGCAAACTTGCATTCCTGTATGCTTCTAAGTCGTCTCTGTATCCCCTACACACCTTGCAAGTTTGTTGGTCTAGTACCCTGTATTAAACAGAATTAAGCATATTTTCTACATAGTTGGCTTGCTGTTCTCTTTAACCAATAAGTACTGAAAATTAACTATGTATTATTTTCACTACTGTGTTTTGTTTATTTTATTTAAAATCATTTTTATAGAAAATACTGAATAAATTTTTATCATTTAGTTTATTTTGTTTTGTGTATATGTTTTATTGTTTGTATTATTTATTAGTGAGTTCTTTGTTATCACTTTTTTTCTCTACTACCTTGATTACAGAAACAGGTACTTTGTGGTTAGAAAAATGTAGACCAAAATTTTTCTACTTCTCCCAATGATGATTGTAATTGGGAATCATAGAGCTTCTGAACATAAATTTTGATTGGATCGCAATGGTTTCTATAGACAGTGTATAGAAATTAGAGAAGTGAAGTATACCTTCTCTTTCAGTAGAGAGATTCAAGAACACAATATGCAATCTTAATTTTTTTAAAAAAACTTGTATCAATTGTAAAAAACAATTTTACCAATTTATAAGTAATACTGTTACCATTGAAGAAAGATTTGAAAATTCATATTTAGGTGTTTCAAATCGCCAACAATGATTTTCACTTTAAAATCTTAGCTGTCACATATATTATTTTTGTACAATCCAGAAGTTGTAAGATTGATTTATAATTCAAAGAAATAGCAGATTCATTATATCCAATTAAATGGTTGCATCTCATTTTTTGTTTTTTCAGCTTATTTGAATTATTTCAACTTACTTGAATCTTGTACTTTTCAGGTACTAAATGTAAATATATTTGTATGTATTAGATCAGCCTTTCATCCCTTCAGTGGTTCAATAAATGAGTACCAAACTTGCTTAAGTACTTAACACTGGAGACTGACCACTTGACCGAAACATCTGCAGCGCCTAAGGTTACGTAAACTGAGATAGGCACTGTAGGCTTTGGCTCTCATGAGCTGTTGCACCACTGAGTTCAGTTCAGAGTACGATATGTATTAGATATTCAAAATTGTTTTTTTTTTCAATTCCTACTATTAGCTCACATTCTCTATAGATTTATCTTCAAGTTTTCAATCGTTAATAAAATACTTTCTATTCACTAATCAAGTTCAAATTAATTTTTTTAAACTTGTAGTGGATGTGACACCTGATGTAAATACAGTTTTTTCAAATATTAATTCATTAATTAAGTTTTATTTTTTAATTTTAAATTTATGTTGCGTTATTTCCGTCGTAGTTATAATTAGCTACAACAGATGGCACTAGTACATTTTTTCTAACAAAGTAGGAATTGATGTGGAAAAAAAATTTTTTTATCGATCAATCGATCATCCATTGATAAATAAGTTAACAGTCAATCCTATTTAATTGAAGTTTATATACTATCATTCACTCGGAAGAGGTGAAAAAAACCTTTTAACAATCCACTCTTTCCATCTTAATTTTTATTGTTTTTCAACTTGCAGGTGCTGTCACTGTGAAGACAGAACTTCTACAGAAAGACCATTCTCTAGAATTATCATCTAAGTCACCTATTGTAATAGAAAAAGGTAAACCTTTTATACTTAAATCATTGTGACTAAAACAGGTAAAACACATTGCTGTGTGATGCACCCTGAGGTGTGTTCTGTGCAACACTGGCAAAAATGAATAAAATTGTTGAGTTACATCTGTGCATATGGACAGAAACAGAAAACTTTTTTAAAAATTTCACAAGATGCAACAATGTACAATTTGCTCAGTGAATTCATGCTGCTACTTTTTTTTAATTCCTATTATTGTAAATTATCTTAAATATTTGTAATAAATATAAATTTTAAATTTGTAGAAAAGAAAATTCAATGCTCTTTGGAAATACATTTCGAGATAAGGTACATTATTATTATTTTTTTTTACGTTTTTTTTTAGTTGTCTTATGGTTATATTGTGTTATGTGTGATATTATAGTTTTTTAATATATTGTTTTATTTGAGATGTTATAATTTTTATATATTGTTTTATTTGTTGTGTAGTTTTAAATTTATTAAATTATGTTATTAATTCTTTGAGTGGTAATGACGTATTATACGTCAGTTAGAAGCTGTGCCTAAGGGGGAATGAACCTATGTATACATTTTGTGTTTCTTTTTTAGCCTTCTCATTATTACACCTGCAACAGGACAGTAAGCATAGAAATATCAAGGGAGATAGATCATCAGCTCCACCTTATCTAAGGTTAACTGGCAGACACTTTCCATCACAGGTGCCTCCCAGAGGGAACAGAAAATGTGCCGTAAGAAGGTGTTTTGTATGCCAACATACAACTAAAAATCCCCAGAGAAGGAAAGAATCCAGGTACATGTGCAAAGAATGTGACAAAGGTCTCTGTGTTTATCCATGTTTTGAAGCTTACCATTCAGAGTTAAATTTTTAAAATCTGTTGACTCGTCTTGCCTAAAGATATGATGTACCTAGTGAAATAAATTGTAGAATGTTTTTAGAGCATATTTACTTGTCATGAATGAAAAAAAAATTTAAATACTCACTACACAGAGTCATTTACCAGAAAATTAACCTACTGCTCAAAGTGTTAAAAATATGCCCAAGTTTAAATAAAACTATATATGTATCTTGTCATAAGCCATCAGTTGCGGGTGTGAGAGGGTTCAAGGAAAAAACAGGCATGGTCTTAGAATCACTACTTTTATTCAACTTTTAACACTAAGGGCATTTCCTTAGTGTTAAAATTGACTTTAATAACTAAACCTGAGAAGCAATCAGAATTGTCAATCAGAAGTTATTTATCAAATATATGGAAGCACTTATCTAGCTTAATCTCTTGTGTGATCTGACTTGCAACCTGCTAACTCATTCAGCCGCAAAGTAGACATCTTCCACTCTTCTGTGGATCCTTCCTTTAGATTTAATCTTATGAAATGCGACTTCCTGTTGCTATCAATAGGGTTTCCACTGATTAATTATCACCACGCTTACTCAATGACTGGCACTTAAATAGAAGTAGCATTTGCATAAAACCAAGTCCTCTTGACAAAAAGCGGATTTTAAACTTATATCACAGTTAAAAAGAGCATTTTCCCCAATAGGAGTAATATAAGCCTGAATATAAGGCATTAAAATATATCAAATAAGTAATGAAAATTAAATTAACATAATTTTATCACCTTTCCTAGAAATAAAAAATTTAAACTTAATGCATGTTCACATAAATCATCAATCTGAATAGAAAAAATTTTCAGAAGTGTTTTATAACTTTAATGTTTTACAAATTATCTGAAATAATATTAACATTGTTTTTGAATATTTGTTTCTCTTAAGGTTTATGAAACAGTGAGCATATGAATAAGGTGTCTTACAAAGATAATAGATATTATGTATACTAGGTTCTAAAAATGAGCAAATCATGACAAATTAATTTCACCTGTTATAATGTAGCCACGTAATCAGCCATTTTTAACCTCCCTAGGCACTTCAAATTGTTACTTCCCCCCCCCTTCCTATTTCCAGAGCATTTTTCTCCTTCAATTTTTACCTTGCCAGTGGGAGAGATTTTCCCTTTACCTCTTTTGCTCTGGAGAGTCTCCATTATCCACTACCTATGAACTCGCTGTGTCGTGGACCCTCCATGTAAAGGAGCGATGCCCGTTAAACCTGTAGTTAGGAGAGGGAGGTACTAGCTCATATGTCATCCTCATCACTTGACCATGGTTCAAAATTACGAGATCCGTCGCCAAAAGCCCTCGTGTAGCATGAACAGTGCAACATTAATATTCACTCACTCACCCTGGACTGGTAACCAGCAACCACGGTAAAGGAAGGATGATGGCATAGTTTGTCCATTATCCTCTTTCCTTACTTTCATTTCTTGCCTTGTTCATTTCTTACTTTGTGGCATCATGGACCTTCCACCCACCCTTTTGTAAATTAGTACAGTGAATTAATGAAATAATTTGTGCACAGTAACTATATAGAGTATACATTATTGTATAAACTGTTTTCAACTTGTTAATTATCATATTCGTCACTTATTGCTTTACTATCTTTTACTTTTAGACATCTTTATCTGTTGAGTCACTGACTATTGTACTTGTACAATAAAGGTTTTCCTCGAGCTTTGATTATTGCAAAATCATTAATGGCATCATTGCAAGCCATTTCCATAGCAACATCAAACTGTTAAGCTTTTCTTTTTCTGCAGTAGATCTTATTTCAGTCTTTACTCTCTTTAAGAGCAAAAAGGATTTTCTCATGACTCACTAGGCGGTAGTACACATTGCTGTAATTTTAATTTTCTCCCTTTTTTCATGCTCCAATTTTTTTTTCTTGCGTTAGGCACGTGCCTAAGCGGAAAAGTGGCCCTGCACACATAATATTCAAAATTATTATTCCCCCCCCCCCCCTGCTCTAGAAAAGTTAATGGAATGCAGCCATAAATTCCATCGTATGTCTAGTTTGTGTGGATGCTTACTATTGCTCCTTTGGTGAGTGAATTTATAATCAGTTTGCATCCAAATTATGTTAAATATTTCATTTAACTTTTTCTACTAACACTCACAAGCAGTTGCTGAAAATTGCCTTTTAAAACTTCACTTTTTTTATAATAATTTTATATTTTTATCTTTCAAATACTATTCTTTTAGGTAACTGTACAATTAGCGAAATTTCAAATGAGTTGTGTATGACTGGATTTTAGTTTTTCTGACTTGTATTAAAAGGCATGTTTGAACTCAAACAATAGATTCCGAATACAGGGAAAATCGTTTAACACGAAACTGTGAGGGGACTGAAATATTTTTTCGTGTTAAAGGATATTGCAAATAAATTAAATTAAACATATATTTAACAAGATTAAGTTTATTACAGTACATTTTATATACATAGATATGCAAAAAAAACATACATTTAATAAAAATCAATGAAACAAAATTATACACAAGAACTTAATGAAATCTTTATATATAAAATCTTCTGTGCGTGTGTATGTGACTAAACTCCTCCTAAACGGCTGGGGCTATTTTCATGAAATTTTTTGTGTGGGTTCAAGTGGATTCGAGAATGGTTTAGATGTTCACAATTCGGTCCAATATCGCAATTAGATAAAAAGATATTAATTAAAATCATTTGAGACATAGCCATCCTGTGATGACTATGTCTGGGGTGATTCGCGTAAGCTAGAGGTGTGGGATTATCTAAATGATGAGACATTATGTAATTCTTAACACAACTTTTATTAAGAATAACTTAAATTACTTAATTCTAAATAACAACTTTCTTAAAGTGAGAATAAGCCAACAATTAAACCTTATATTCAAGTCAGATTGCGCAACTAGAACACTTATCTTAATTATATTAATTTAACTGTTTAATCTAACTTCCTATACAAAATACCTTTTATAGAGTCACCTTCCTTCCTAGGTTGAAGAATTTCCTATTATGTTAATTTTAGATGAGAAGACTTATGCTTTCTTAATCCTTATTATAATTTAAGGCAATGAGCGTATCCTTCTTCCAAAGCTGTAGGACGTCTAACCTTTATTCCAAACAATTCCGCACTAAGTTATCTAGGCTTGCCGTGATATCTCACCAAACCTTCTATCCTTTTAAAGTATATCTCATTTGCATATTCGATCCGTTTCTCTTCTTGGTATTGGGTTGGAAAAGTTTTGCCATTAATCGTGGCCGTCAAAGAACTTAGGAGTTATGTTAGAAGAAGAACGCGAGAGATGTCACACCTTAAAACGCATAATTGTCTTACCCATGTGTGCTATTTATTCTGCTAATGCGCGGCAAGAAAAAAAAAGAAAGAGGGGAGAATCTTTCGATATTTTCTCCGTTTTTAAAATTGCAATCTAATTTTCTATCAAAATCAGACAAAAAATAATTACAGTATCGGAAAGATTATTCCTTTCGCCACAATACGGCATATATCTTTATATATATAATTCTTCTGTGCGTGTGTATGTGACTGAACTCCTCCTAAGCGGCTGGACCTATTTGGATGATACTTTTTGTGTGGATTTAAGAATGATTTAGATTTACAATTCGGTCCAATATCGCAATTAGTTAAAAATGCGCCAAAATTATGTAAGGGCGCGGGATTGTTCATTAAAAAATCGTGGGCAATATTCTTGAACGGCAAACTTCAAGGTGAAGTTGTACTTCTACCACAGATCTCAATGATTCTTTCAGACTCACCTACCCATTCAAATGTTTGCAATTTCCATTTCACTTGGTATTTTCTATGACCATTAATAAGTCACAAGGTCAAACAATGACAATTTGTGCCTTAGATTTAGAAAACTCTTGCTTTTCACACGGCCAATTATATGTTGCATGTCCGAGGTTTGGCAAACCATCGCATTGGTTTGTTTATACCCCTCAAGGAATAACCAAAAACATTGTACATTCAATGGGATTACGATACATTTATTTTTCGTGCATTAAAAAAATATACCTGTTATGAAAATAGCTCGAGTTTTATCTTTTTTACCCTTTAATCAAAACAAGTTTAAGTTTCTATTCAGAGTAGGCTCTATATTCAACTTAGTTCATAGTAAATACATACTCACACGCAGTCGATAGGTCGAATTGGGGTAACTGTACATGTGATGATATCAGGTATCGTAATAACTTTCTTTATAAAAAATTTCATCAAAACGGTCTAGATTGTTACAACTTATTCAAAAAAATTGGTAATTTTCGGATTTAAGACGTGTGTACAGGACAACGTCTGTCGGGACCGCTAGTTTTAATATAAAATTTAACAATACCAAAATCTTTACAGATTTTCATTTCCGTCTTCTATTTTTAATCTTTATTCGTCTTTATTTCGCCTTGAAGAAGCTCCATCTTCATTTTGTGCAAAATATCAGTTTGCTTTCTTTCTGAGCTCTTGATTGTGTTGTGCTTGTAAAAAAATTCTAAAAACGCGAATAAGATTAGATGTTTTTGTGTGGCGTTTGTAGAGGTGAAGGGTGATAGATAAACAAAATTGGTTCGTGTCAGAGACTATTCCAAGGGTATTTAAAAGCCAAGTTAGCCTCTTTTCTACGAAACATGTGAATCCACGTCTCTTTCATTTCACACCCCTCTTAAATCTTGCATCCGCAGCTGGTTTTTCCGGTATTTTGTTCATTTCCTTAGGGGAAAACTTTCGTGTTAAGTGATTTTCGTTTCATGTTAAGAGAAAAAAATGCATAAAAATACACAGTAGCTTGTCAGGATCATTGTATTATTTCGTGTTAACTGATATTTCGTCTTAAGCATTTTCGCTTTAAGCGTATTTCACTGAAGTTTATTGAATAATCATTTAAGGGTACATGTGAACATCTAACCTTTCTCTACCAGCTATGTAATCGAATATTTTGTTTTATTGAAATTGCACCTTTAGCTTCCAATCAACACCTTATGCAATATCATTAATAAATGTGTGAGCGACTTACACCTGAAGTTTCTCCCTCACCGTCGTGCCTACTTAAGGGTGTAGGAGGAATGAAAGCAGAACCAGAAACTTCCATAATAATTATTTATTTACTCAAACACACTAACCAACAACAGTTTATATATTTAAGTGAATGTCAAAGGAGTAGCACAGAGAAAGCAATGATTATGTAACGATTATTATTATGACAACACATGATGTCGTAATCGGAGAGCGGATGGTGTACTGCCTGAGATTGTAGGGGAGAAGGACTGCTCAAAATGCCTTTCCCCTAACTTTCCGAATAGACTCCTCTAGAGAGGACCGGTTTTTGAGGGTGCCGGGCTGAAAGCAGAAGGCAAAACGTGGTCTGTATGTAAGATGGTTTCTTAGATGTTCTTATAAATAAAATGTACATATTTATATCTCTAGCCTGACTGTGAGTTTTCGTACCCAATACGCTACAATTAATAAGCAAATATCCTCAAGTAACTTACTTATCTCAACCTAATCTAACGTGGATTCCTAACCTTAAATCTACTAATTCAGCACATTGGCCATATACCACTTTTAATCTTTACATGCGAAAGTCAACTTTATTCAATCTCACCTGCATAGCGAATGTAGAATCTTCTACCTCCTTCTCCTATAATTACAAAACTCTGACTTTATATAGTCGAACTAATCTGCATATCATAGTTTCTTGAAAGGGATGGCTGCGAATTAAACGCGAATGCTAGCCCAAAGATTCCCCAAGAGGATTAGTGATAGGACGCGTAAAGATCCGTCACAAATGTGTTTGAATTATGTACGTTTCATATGTTATAAAGATGGGAGGGGGGCTCGCAGCAATTTATTACTCATCCATTGAATCCTTTGTATACTAACTGTCTCTTCGTTATTTCATTTTATTCTTTTGTTGTAAGATCGATTTTATAATATAAGTCGCACTTGTTTGTTGTAGAAAAATTCCAAGTATAAATGTTAACTGGAAAAACTGGACTCACAGAATCTTACATTTATAATAAAAGAATAAAAAGTAGATAATCCGTTTTCTCTCGATATTTGGAAACAGATTAATTCATAAAAACCTAGTAAATGTGTAAAATTTGAATGACGTTTCATGTTATGCAGTGTTTTAATTGTGTGTGCTTTTCTACACTTTTAATTCTGTGCAATTCTTGTTTTTACGTATGTAAAGCTTCAGTTTACCTTAAAATTTAAAAAACTACATAAGAAAATGGAATTTACTAAGCTGTGAACTTCACAATTTGTTCTAAAATAAAGCTTGGAAATAAAATCGGGGAGCTTTACAAACTATATCAAATGGTACGTAGAACAATTCCGATCGTATATGCAGTGAGATCAACCATATAACTATCATATTCAGAAAGCAACTTTTTCACGTATCAATCAATCGTTCAAAATTCTTTTTTTTTTTTTCCTTCTTTTTTTTTTAAATTGAATTGAAAATAATTTAAAAGGAAATTGTTATAACAACCCAGAATACTAAAATATATATTTTAGTAAAAGGTTTTTTGAAATGATAAGAAAAAGAACTGTTTCACCAAAATACATATATTTGAGAATGAAACATTCATATTAATTAATATTATATGCTGGATGTTGCCAAATTCGACCGACAAATTCAGAGGGACAGTAGGCAGCATGGGGACGACAAATCACTATAAAACAGGGGTAAATATTGTCGATCGCGATCGACCGGTGGACCGCTTGAAGATTAGCAGTTAGTAATTATACATACCAAAATATTCAAGATTGGCTGGCAGTATGCAGACTAAGTCTTCTACTGCCTATAACTTCGAGAAAATTAAAATGGAAATGTTTTATTTTTTTAATAT
Source organism: Trichonephila inaurata madagascariensis (assembly GCA_019973955.1). Taxonomy (NCBI): domain Eukaryota; kingdom Metazoa; phylum Arthropoda; class Arachnida; order Araneae; family Nephilidae; genus Trichonephila; species Trichonephila inaurata. The sequence continues at coordinate 216,528 of BMAV01028224.1, forward strand.
GTTTTGAATTTTTTCGTAACAAATGTATCCTTTGATATTATATTTGTGACTAATATTATTATTTTTGTATCTCTCTCTTGCGTGTTGCTTTAAACGCAGTTTTAAAAGTCTGAGTTTTTTTTTAATTTAGTTATGAAGGTAAGTACATATTCCCTATTTATTATTAAGTTATCAAATATTGCAGACCTTTTTCTTACCTCACCACACCTACGCCCCTGGGTGGGCCGCAAAACCTTGAAAAAATTTTAAGTACCCCGCGCGTACCCTAGAAAAGTCTGCCCACCCCTACCATAGAACATGGGGTCGCAAACCATGTGTAGTCGGTGAAAATCGCGATAATGGCAGCCGTCGGAAGGACGATTAGCCAGATGAGAAAGGTGGCCAAACGAAAACGGTGATATACATATACTGCCCGTAGGGCGCAAAATACCTTGTTTTCCTACAGCATGTCCTTCCGGAGTTGCTGCAGAAAGTACAGGCCTCTGTGCACCAGAACGTGTGGTTCATGCTCAATGGTACACCAGCACATTTTTCGATTGTGGTGCGTATCCACCTCCATGCTACATATCCCGGAAGGTGGATTGAAAACGGAGGACCTGTTGCTTGGCCATTCTCTCCAGACTTCAATCCCTTGAATTTCTTCTGAACCTACCTGAAATCGCTTGTGCTTGAGACACCGGTGGCTACAGTGGAGGATCTCGTGGCACGAATCGTCGCCATTTCATCCTACATCGCCAGCAAAACAGATTTGCTTGAAAGCGTCCGACAATCCTTCATCCGTCAGTGTCGACTGTGTTATGACCTTCGCGGCCACAACTTGGAACAATTCCTGTGGCAATCACTTGTCGTTGTATTTCTGACGTCGAGATATGATGCATTGTTCGTATTGTAAACATGCTTTACGTCTAATTAATGTATTTCTTACCACTCATTGCCCTTTTTCATTCCACTACTCATCACACCTTTCATGACTGTTTTTGCGAATTGCTCCAACTAGACGTGGTTTGCGGCCCCATGTTCTATGGTGATTTGTCTACCCTGTCTACTATCACCCGTGTCAATTTGTCGGTCGAATTCGGCAACACACTATAGGTGCTGGTAGAGATGTCCTCTTTCGCATCTCTTTTTTTTTTTTTTTTTCGAGTAATTTATATTTTCATTCTTACCCAAAATGTATTTAATTATCATGACTTTTTAAAAACTAACTAATGCGATGTAAGATGTCTTCAGATGTGAAAAAGAATACCGCTAATGGGCTAAGAAAGAAAAAAAGATTCGTCTTAAAAATTTTAAGATCCATTTAAAATTATTTAAATAATTAACCCTCCAAGCGGTCTGCACGTAAAATTCCGCCATTCCAGAGATTCTTTATCTGCCTTCAAGCAAGATTCCCAAAAGCGGCCGAACCGCATTCCTAAAAATACGTCTCAACCGCTTTTGAGAACCCCACCTGAAAGCAAAAAAATATGTGCGGTGCATTTTTGAAGCATCTCCAGAATGGCAAGACTTTAAGTGCAGACCGCTTAGAGGGTTAAGCAACATACCTTTGTAGGATTTAGGCGTTAAATAAATGGAACAGGAATTATATAGGAATATTTATTTTGTTGAGTTGAGAGATCTGCTAAGAATGCTTTTTTTCATGGAAATCGAGACTCCCGAGGAGTGTTGCAGCTGTTACTGGGGACAAAAAAATTATATATAAAAAGAAATACCCATTATATAAAATATAGATATAAATAAAGATAAAAAGAGGTATATAGGAAAAAAAATACCCGTTTTTCAAATACTAGATCTACATATTTGAAAATTTTTAAGCGTGTTTCTTTTGTTGAGTAGAGACCCTCTAAGAACGAGTTTTCCGGAAATCTACTCCTTAGCTCCCTGGGGATGCGGCGAAGGGTTAAAGAAGTGTTATACATAAAAATTCCCGTTTTTTTAACTATTAAGGCACGCCAAGGCAATAAGCAACGAGCGTAAAAGATAGAGTCAATCATTGGCCTTAACTTCCTCACATAAGAGCCTTGAATTGATTACTTATTAATTGCGCCCTACCCAGTGCCGATTTAAGCTCCTTTCGGGCCCTGGGGGTAGAAGATCTTCGGACTCCTTCGCACTGGCGAATCGAAATTTATTACCAGAAAACCTGGTTAGGTCCCGCTTATTCACGCCCTCCCAAAGCACCCAATGAATAAACCAGCACTGTCACTACTTATTCCTTGGATGTGGATGTGCCCTCAGACCTACAGACTTGAAATTTGGTGAGCATTTTCTTTTCATTGATTATAGATTTGTTAAGTACGGCTTTTATCCAAATTGATTTCCAAGGATGGTTAAAGGGATCGCGTAGATAAAAAAAAATGTCGTATCTGAATTATACCTAGAGACTTGAAATTTGGTAAGCCTGTTTCTTTTGTTGAGCAGAGATGCGTTAGGAATGTGTTTTACTTCCAAGGAATCAACTTCCAAGATTGGTTACGGGGGCGAAAAATTAAATGGACTTTAATTGTATAAATTCAAATTTTTAAATTTAGAGGCGTGGGTTGTAAGAGAAAGTTTTTCAATACGTGTGAAAGCTTAATGGTAAGACTTGTATATTAATAACTTAAAAACAGATTAAAAATGCATACATGAAATACCCAACAAAGCGGGCAAGTAACTGCTAGTTAATGTATAAGAAAAAAATGTGTCATGGTCTAGGTTTTAGCTTACTGTTTTCGCTAGGTTTTAGCTTACACTATAAAAGACATTTTCAAAATTTCTTTGAATTATTGATTTCTGCATTATTAATTTATTCATTAAAGATAATATTACCGTAAAAGAGTCTAGCCAAGAATCACTTAAAAATAGAAAGTTTTAATTTGAATAGGCCAACAGTTCTTAACCTCGGGGCCAGGACGTCTTAAGGCATACCCGGGACCAGGACTCGTTGACAATGGGAGCCTAGTTTCGTTCTCGACTCACCCTTAATGAGATCACGATTAGAATAATTTCAATGCTCAAATATTATTTTCGGCTGTATTCTCCGAAAAACAGAATTTCTGACGATATGTCAACTGCCCACATGTGATGGCTGTCGTCCATGTTTTGGCTTAGACCTACCATCATACACCATCAATACTCATTCAGTCAAAAAGGGGTAATTGATCGAGCCGGTTTGTGCGATTGTAAATCCTGCGTATTTATTCGTTTCAGGTTATTGTACGAGTATTTGACAATTTGTCTACTTTTAAGGGTCATAGGTGGAGCCTACATTTGTGTAGGGACCCAAGGACTACTTTTGCACAAGGGCCTTAAGACGTCCTAGCCTCGGGGGTCCACACCGTCTTTCGAAAGAGGTCCGTGAAGGTCTCATTTAATGTTAAGATTTTCCTCTTTTCCAGATTCTGAAAGACCTAGAAGAAAAATGTAAATGTGTACCATCCTAGACTACATCACCAAAGTGTGTGTGTGTGTCAGAGTTTCAACTTTTCTTCTAACTTTACGTGATTTGTACCCCTTCCCAAATAAATGTGTTTCATCACTAAAAATCCCCTTCTAGTCGTTAATAGAACAGGGTAGTTATTTTTGGCTTATGCTTAATGTTTTTTCATCGTTTTCTTAGAAATTGCTTTTTTCTCGGTCATGATGTCATACGGCTAAGTCCCAGAACTCTTTTCTGTACAGTTGAGGTGCTCACTTCAACACCATAATCCAATAAATCCCTTTGAAGGCCTGTGCTTGCCTTTGATTTATTTTGCCATTTCTTATTAGAATTTTATCAGTTCATGGAGTAATTTTCCGTCTGAGCCCTTATTTTCCTTTTCTTTTAGCAGACAATGATCAGGAATCTTGAAATATTTTTAAAATTCTTGAAACGCTTGATTTTCCTGCACCAAATACCGTAGCTATATCTCACAGCCATAGAAGTGTGTTCCTTAAGAGCAATTATTTTAGAACGCTTCCCCCCTCTCAGTTATATCCATCTCTGAACAAGCAACGCAAAATCATAACCACCAGCTACCACACTGAAAGGCTCACAAATGATCCACTAATGTACTAAAACCAATCAAACGAGTAAATTATAGTCAAAGTAGATCCACCACATTCAGTGGCGCACACAAGGGGGGTGTACTAGGGGTCCGGACACCCCCCATAGCCCTTGATTTTTTTTTCGATTGGTTATAATCCTATGTATACATTACGTAAAATTTAATTATGTATTTGTTATTAATGATTTTTATTAATTAACGCTAATTATTTATTTAATAATTAATTTTGCATTGTTTTTGTTCCCGAAAATCGACAAAATCAAAAGAATATGTTGGGCGGCGTATTGGATCATTATACCAAAATGGTGGATTTTCGACCCTGGACACCCACCCCTTGAAAAAATTTTGTGTGCACCACTGACCACACTACTTCTGAGCAGATATAACCGATTTAAGGTGTGGTTCGGAACATAACTGGCAATCCCATAACAATTCAAACAAGAAAAAAATGTTTGTCCCAATTAATTCGAACAGTATAGTAGATGGAATATCTTTTCCATTTCCCATTTGCAATATATTGTAGATTACAGATACATTTTGTAAAAAGAGATTTAATTTTGCATTCTTATAACGAAAAGTATCTGCTTTATTACAATTTAAAATGCAATTGATTAATTCGTCATTAAATTCACAATAGATTTGATCAAAAAACCATTTTTGGAAAAAAATTTTAAAATATTTTTAAATGATTTCAACAGATGGGATCTACATATTCTTCACGTAAAACTAAAACCATTTTAAATGGGTTCATAATTTGACCTAATGTTTTACGTGTAACACCTAATAATCTAGCAATGTTTTGCAAATTAAGAAGAAAAAGATTCGATTTTGTTGAAAGTTCTGTGGGTTGACGATTATTTAGTAAATTTCGAGCAATTTCACACAAAAATTAACTTTATATAGTGAAAATTGTTTAACATAAAACTGAGAGGACTGAAATATTTTTTCGCGTCGAAGCATATTGCAACCCCCCGCCCCGCCAACAAAACGGATGTATTCAGCAATATGAAGCTCATTAGAGTACATTTATTTACATAGATGTCTACATATGCACAGGGCCGCTTTTCCGCTTTGTTCACGTGTCTGGAGAGCAAAAGATTTGGGGGCCCCAAAATTTATTAGGGCGTAAAAAGAGAGAAAAAAAATCAAAATAACAGCGAATGTACTATTGCTCAACAAGTCATGAGAGAAGCATTTCCGCCATAAGAAAGTAAAGACAGTGAAATGTGTGTGTGTGTGTGTGTGTGTGTGTGTGTGTGTGAGAGAGATATACTATGATGTAGCTGTGCACTTATAATATTACAATGGAGATTGATTTGAATGATGTCATTAATGATTTTGCAATGAGGAGAGCTTGAAAAAAAAACCTTTGCTGTACAAATATAATGACAGCGACTCAACAAAAAGAATAAGAATGCCTAAAAGTAAAAGATAGTAAGGCGATGAAAAAGATGATAATTAACAAGTTGAAAACAGTTCATATACAATAATGTGTACTCGATACTGCAATTGCAAACGTTTCATTATAATCTACTGTACAAATTTACAAAAGGGTGGGTGGTCTGTTATACCTTAAGGTTAAAAAATGAACAAGGGTATACCCAAACAATGTCACTATCTTTCCCTTACGGTTGCCGGTTGCAAGTCTAGGACACGGTGGGTCCTTAGGTGGTGAGCAATGGAAAGACTCTCTAAATAGCAAAAACAAAGAAAGGAAAGTGTGTAAAGGGAAAATTCTTTCCGAATCAAAACTGGCAAGGTAAGAACTGAAGGCTCTGGAAATAATGAAGGGTGTAACAATATGAAGTGCCTAGGGAACCGGGTGGGCTAAAAATGACCCTGCATTGCATATATTTAATAAAAATCAATGAAACAAAAACATTCACAAGAGCTTAGTGAAATTTAAAAGAAAATTTTTAAGTTTTTTGTAAAACATTTATTGTGACTTTTTGGAAAATAATCTATTTTTCTTCGCATTGCCTTTTTCAGCAACTAATTATTCGATATCATCCTTTTTTTTTTTATTCATTTTACTATTGGAATGTGCGTCTAAATAACTAAGGATATTCTTCACGATGTTCCTCATTTTGGATGACGTGAGAACAGGAGCTGCATTACGAGAGTATTCATTTCGTTTTCTTTGTCGTAATCTGTGTGTCAATGGTATTTTTTTTTAGCTTTGAACCAAAATGTCTTTGTCTGCCATAATTGAGTCTGTAGACACATTATCATCATTTACCGCAACGAATTCTTCTGTGATACAGTATTTAGGATAGTCCAATAATACAGAAACTTTCTCAAAAATTTCATTATTTCCGTATATTGTTCATTCTTAGAAGGCAAAATTTTTTCGTGTTGAGTGATTTTCGTTTCGTATTAAGAGAAAAAAATTGCATAGTAGTTTATCTGAACCCCCGTTGTGTTATTTCGTGTTAACCTATATTTCGTCTCAAGCGTTTTCGCGTTAAATGTATTTCACTGTAATTAAATTTTATAAATCAGAATCTTTATTTTTCAAAATAGTTTGTAAAATTACCAAATCTATTTGACAAAATTTTGGCCATAAGAAGTATAATCCTGGATTTACAATTTTGCGTTACAAAAAGGTTGAGTAAAAATTCGAATATTAAACAAAGGTTTTCCTCAATATTTTTTCTAAATAATCAAGAAGCATATTTGAATACCCTGCCAAATAAAAAAATTGTAATGTTAATGTTGAAAAAAAAAAAATTTTTTTTTAAAAAAATTGTAATTAATTTCGGCAGAAATGCAAAATATTCCGACAGTATTTTTCAATTCCTACTATTAGCTCACACTCTCTATAAATTTATTTATCTTCGTAGAATTTTCAATCATTAATAAAATACATTTTAAAGCACTCAATTGAGCTGAAATTTTTTATACATGATTATATCGGATGACAATACAGTATAATTTAATTATAATTAATAAAAATTAATTGATTAAAACTAATTATTTAAAGAATTACAACTACAGCCACGTTGGCATCATTTTTGGCGACTTGTGTCAAAACTTGAAAAGGTTTTTTTTCTAACGTTTTAAAGCATTCAGTTGAACTGAAATTTTATATACACGATTGTTTTGGATGACAATACGATACCTTAATGATAATTAATTGAAATTAGGGGGCGGTAGGCCTAAAAGCGGCGGGATGTCGACAATAAAATTAACGTCGATAATACTCACGAGAGAGAAATAAAACCTTAATCCATAACAAACAAATATTTGTTATGATTAACATAGGTAAACAATAACAAATTAACAATGAATTTAAAGGTAAGTAGTATAAGACAAATAGGCACTTTAAGCATAGAAACACATTCTACGACGGGACGACTGGGAGAGTACGTCCGCTCGGTATGAGGAAACTCGTAGAAGTGATGATTAGTAGGGGGCGCGACGAGCGACAATAGCGGGGGTGTACAAGGTACAAACATTAATAAATATTAATTAACATTTAAAGTTGTGATTCTGTCTTATGTTTCTACATATTTATATTAATTGTAACTATTTAATAAAAAGTAGCTAAAATAAAATCTTCTTTGTTGATCTAAGTAGGGGAACTGACTTAATTTTTTTATTTATTTACTTCTTTTTTTTATTACTTTAGAAAATGTACACAAGAAACTCAACTACAGTAAATAGAAATTCCGAATATAATAACATAAAAAAAATGCATTAGTACACGAATATAATTCTCTGGTAGAGTTTTTTTTTTTTTTACGTATGGTCCTCTCATATTAAAACCTAGCTCGTCTGAATGATAGAACCTTGGCAAGGAACGTCAGATTGCTTCGATTTTTACTAGCGTAGCACTCTAAGGTAACGCTTAGGCTGTAAGTGAGGACCCACATACGTTGAACTTCGGCCAAGTGATGAAGACGACACCTGAACTGGCATTCCACTCTCAAACGTTTGCACAAAGCAACGTGAGGACTTTGCTCCTCAATTGAATTAACATGCATCCGTCCCTCGACCTAGTACTATTACCCATAAATCGACAACATCGGTCACAAGGCTATTATCACCACATGGCTACCGCGGTCACAATAGGTATTAGATAAATGTTTCAACTCCGGGTAGCGAGTGAATTAGTGAACATTAACGTCGCACTGTTCAGCTACACGAGGGCTTTTGGCGACGGATCTCGTAATTTTGAACCATGGTCAAGTGACGAGGACGACACCTGAGCTGGCACCCCCTCTCCTAACTACCACACCACACCAACGGGAGGATGTTTGAGATCTTGGCAGATTTAACGTGCATCGCTGCCCTACACGGTGGGTCTTTAGTGATGCTGGGCTTGAATTTGTGACAAGCCAGCCACAATCCCATACCGTGGACCCCATACAGAGGCACTGATGCGCCTGAGGATCAAAATCCTCAATGTAGCATGATGTAGAAGTAAGGTGAGTGGTACTAACTCAGGTGTCATCCTCGCCAGTTGACGGTGGTTCGAACAAAAAAAGATATCTGTTGTCAACAGCTTTTGTGTTGCTTCAGAAATGATGTAAATTAAAATAAAATCGGATCAAGTTTTAACCCAGATGTTAACATTTTTGTGGGCCAGTTACCCTTGAAAAATCATTAGAAAAATAATCCTCTTTTATTTATGTGAATTTTGGAAATATATGATTCCAGATTTGATAAATATTTCTTGTGAATTAAGTTTTGCAATTTTCTAAATAAAAATTTAAGTATGAAAAGTACAATTTTCCTCTAAATATAGAGTTGAGTAGTAATGAATTTCTATATGTTATTTTTCAGTAGTGCCTAGATATTGTTTACGAGAGCGATTTTAAGTTGAAATTATTGTAAATTATTAATTATTGATTAAATGTGGTGTTAATCAGGTAAGCGGTATATTGTAAAGCATTTATATAAAATATTGAACTAAAAAATGGTGTTAATGGAAGGAATTTTTTGACTTTTAATTAATCAATTTATTATACAATTTGAATATTTTAATTTGCTTGCCATTTCGTTTCGAGTTTTAGTAACAAAACGAAAAGTTTAAGATTCTCTGAATTTTCTTAAAGCTCAAAATTTGAATATTTCACTGTCAAAATATTCAAGAAAAGATTTAGGGATGATTTTTATCTCCTAAAGCTATTCCTGACAGGATTAAGTTTAGTCTGTTAGCCAGTATTCTTGCTGATTTTATAACGGTCCATGAGAATATTCATGACTAAGGATTTTTATAATGTGTTTAAAAATTAAAATTGCTATAAATTGGTTACTTTTTTGTATGAATATAAATTTTTAGGAAAAATGAATTACCATTAATATTTATTGCATTAAATGATAGAATTGCTTATCATAAATGCTTATTTCTTATATTTAAAAGTTTTTCTAACTTGTTTAATTTTTATTTGGAAAAATGACTAATAGCAAAAATTGAGTCAAAGATTTCTCTCATTTAAATGACACAATTGTTTCCAACTAAGAATAAAATTGAGAGAAAACAAGAATTTTTTTATACAAATTATTTTTACTTGATTGTGGTGTCTGTGTACAGAGATTAAAAACTACAGTAATGGGTGTTAAATATAAAAAGTTAAAGGCAGATTAAAGTTAGTTAGTTAAAATTCAAATGGCAGATTAGGCAAGTAGTTTTGTGAAACCTGTCTAGGAAGAGTGAACTAAGAAAATAATAGATTCATTTAGAATAAAACAGTGACTTAAAACTTCAGCATATTCATTACACTTCATGAATTCATTTGTGATCATATTTGATGTATTGTATCATATTGAATGAAAAACAATTTATTTTACTTACATATTATCGTATCAATGACACTTTACGAGACAAAGCACCTGGTTTCTGATTCAGCACATACGACACATAGGAAATCGGGGCTGCCAACTCAGCAAGTTATTAATAGAGCTAGCGATTGTTGTGATAATATGTAAGAACCCAATTTATACTATTTGAAGTAATTACAAATTAAAAAAAGTACTTTCCTGTTTCGCTGGCGCAAATCTTGCCAAGCAGGCTTTATTGGCGACAACACACAACATTTGCATAAAAAAATTTTTATCAATATTAGTTCTCATTGGTTTTTAATCCATTTTATATGTATTATGAAAAAGATGTTACTGATAAGAAAAGACTCCAACTTGTGGTAAAATCCAAGGAGAACTCACACCCTTGGCGACAAACCGAAAAAAACACCAGGCCTGAACAAAATTGCGGCAAGTGAATATCGCGGGACAAGGTGGATGCATAATGAAATTATTTGTAAACAATACAGAAATTAATAAAATATATTTAAGATAAAAATTTTAATAAGCAGCACTTCCTTCTGATCTTTTCCGAGTAGAGGGTACAGCAGATTTTAAAAATGCCTTAAAGGCCTCAGTGCTAAGCGAATGACCGCAGGAGCACCACCATATATGTTCTGCGAGGTAATGGTTGAACATACCCATTCGACATCTCTATTCAAATCTATCCAAAACAGCACTCTTTCATTTATATAATCTCATTACTTTTAGGACATTCATTATTCGAAGCAATCAATCCTTCCTTCTTTCATACACCAATCAATCAATTCTTTCTTACCTTTCACATTCAATAAGGTAAAAAATTCTAAGGTATATTCACTCGCACACGCAGCCATACTTCCAGCCTGGTGCCCAACAACAAAATGATGAAATTCGAAAAGCCCGCCAACAAAATACGAAAATTCCAGAAATGGTTAGGTTTACCATATCTAGTATATCAAAGTAAGATTACCAAGTTGGCGCAATTATTGCCAACCAAAATAATTCACACCAAGGGTGTGGTCTCTCCTGGGACTGAACACAACTTGTTTTGAAAATGTGGTGATAAAAAAAATATTCCATTTGGCCTTGGTTGTATCAGAGAGTTTTGGCATGAATCAGAAAACTACCCAAAAAAAGGTGTATCCGAAGTAGAAATTAAGTGTCTTTTTGTTATTATACTCTTTTCTACATGTCTGAGTGATTATACAATATCAAATATTATGTGGAATACAATGTGATATTGAACATTAAATAAGTAAGAATTCGAGACAGAATGGCAGTTTAAAAGTCATCTTTTTTTTTACATTGGAAAACATGTTAAATAAAAATGTGCTACATGTGTTTTTTCTTTCATTATATTTAAAAAATTTACCTTCAGGAATATTATAGTTTTTTTGGGACTTGCAAATTAGTCTCTCCACAGCAAAAGTGGAATTGTATCTCAAAATAAACATTCTAACATAATTTATATGAAAAAGTACCAATCTGTCAGATTTTGGTGGAAAATGATGGGACTTACACAGCTCCAATTTGGCTGCGGTGACGCGAATATGTAAGTACCAATTTTTAAGTACTTTAACGTATTATACTGTCTACTATTTTCGCAAAATCAAAAGATGTTAGCCATTCAAAAAATGTCACCAAATGCTGTCATCGTTTTTATTGTGTTTGTACATGTTTGGAAATGGTTTTGATTATTGAATTCATATCGCAGTATTTGGCAAAATGGATTGACAGTATAATACTTAACTACTAAACTTCTTTATCCCCTCAAAAAACCAACCTCTTCAATTTTTATTATTATGCATTTTTTACGTGACATGTTCTTTTTCTCTTTTTAAAAATATGTATCTCTACCATCCTTTTAAAGGCTTAAAAAGAATTGCAATTATTAATTTTTATTTCAAAGATATTTTAACTTTTGCAATTAATAATTTTTAATTCTGGTGGTATTTTAACACTTTCAATTGCTAGTTTTTGATTGGCTTAAAGGAAGTTGAGGTTTGCAAAAAGCAGATCTAATTTCTCACTCATTTTCTTCACTTTTAATGATAAAATTTTAAAAAACTTAATTTTTTTCATTTTTGTAAGTATGGTGTAAACAAATTTGAAGGGAAAAAAATTACTACTGAATTTTGGTTTTTAAAGGTAAGTTATCCCCTGAAAAAAAATTATGTTGTGTGTGTCTTCCATTTTTATTAACTATAATTCTGTTTTTTATTTTGATTTGCTGTAGATGTTTATAACTTTGATTTTATTGTTATTTATTCAAAAATTAATACTGAAAATTTAAATTTTATATTTTTTTTCATTTTGTGTAAGCATGAAGACTGTTTAATAATATGTTTTGTGATTTTGTTATTAAATATTAGTCTATTAACTGTGTTCTCTCTTGTTAAATGTTAATTGTCATTTAAATAGATTTTGTAATTTAATGTCAATTTATTATATCAGGTATTAACTGTGTTACCCCCCAGACACACAACTTCATTTGGTATTTCATGATGTTCTATGACTATATAGATTGTTTCTTTTTTAATTTATTCATATCTCAGTCTTAGCACTAAGTTTTCGATGAATTGAAAAACATTCTTATAGCCTTTGCCTCTTGAATTAAAAAGAAAATAACTGGACTTAAATTTCTAAGACAAAAAAAAAAATTTGTGGCACTGTAACCTTTTCCCTTTGGGAACTGGTTTCCACAAAATTAATTTATATTGGATATCTACTCAACAAAAGAAACATGTTTGCCAAATTTCAAGACAATAAGAGTTTAATAGCTCAAAAATAGCAATTTTTGTGTATAGTGCTCCTGCACCCCTCTTTGGGAATCGATTTCCAAAACATATTCTTGGGGGATCTGTTCTCAAGAAATGAAACATGGATACCAAATAGGTTGAAAAGTTCAAAAGTGGGAATTTTCATTTATAACTCTTTGCAAATCCTCTTGGTAGTCTTATTTTTGCAAAACCTGTTCTTGATGGATCTCTGCTCAACAAAAGTAACATGCCTGTCAAATTTCAAGTGAAAAGACATTATCCAGTTTTAGGTGCCTCTTAAATTATTACCATTTTTGCCAAAGAAATCCTTTTGTTTTTTTTTTGTTTTTCCTTTTTTTTATTTTGTATTTTTGAATATTTATTCCTAAAACCTGAAAATAAAAAACAAATAATAAATGCTTCTACAGATTTATTCAGTTGCTGTTTGATGTCTTTGTTATTATTTACAAAAGAATTTATATTATCTTCTAAAATTGACTATTAATTTTGCTATTTAAGATTGATTGGTATTAAATAGCCACCAAGTCGGTAAATAGAACTTAGTTTAAAAAAATACAGATATTTTAAATGTATGATTAGAGTTTTTTTTAATGGGGGCTTTTAAATTACAGATAGATTAATCGTAGGAATTTACAAATTTCATGAGGCTTCTCGCCTTAAAAGATCTCTGAATGCTATATAATTTTTGATACTTTATTTTGTTGTAAGCAAAAGTCAAATCTCACAACCCTTGTTAAATTTAATGTACAAGGACATAGTATTCTTATGTTTTGATGATCTCTTTAAATGATACGCTTAATAGCCATAAAAACACTATGTGGAAAAGAATGTCAGAATAAAATTATACTGTGCCAAATATAAGTTGGTATAGATAAATATTCATTTTCTTTTTGTAATTTTTTTCTATTAATTCATTATAATTATATTTTATTGATGGTGTAAAATATATTTTGCTTTTATTTTATTACTAGTATAATGTGATGATATTGGATAAGCTCTTCATTATAAAAGTCATAAAACTTGTTTATCAAAGTTTAATTTTTATATTTAATCATTGTGCAATCACATAAATTTAATACTTTTAAATGCTTTCTGTGTTGTTATTTTAATAAAGATTTTTTTTAGTTTTATGTTTCCATCTTTATACAAAAATGATGTTTCTAATGTTTCGATTCTTTTTACTTGTATTAAGATCCTGAATGGAGAAATTTCCAGTGATTTAAATTATAAACTTTTCTATATTAAAACTATGTACAATCTATTAACAATTTCGTCATTGTCAGATTTCCATTAGTGCTTTTTCTTGTTTAATGTGATATACATTTATTTATAAAACTTGTAGCATTTTTGTAATGCAGTAAATTCAGTTATGTTACTTTTAACTTTTTATACATTGTAGAATTAAAGTATTAAATTCTTTAATATGTATGTTTCTTTTCATTTTAGAAGCAAAAATCAAGTTGGACATTTCTCTCTAAATCTTCTTGTAGTTCATTTAAAGTTTCTGTGCTTAAGTTGATGGCCTGTAAGTAAGGCCTGTGCATAAGCATATTGGAGAAAAGCATTTTGTTTACAAAAGACAAAGTTTCAATAGATAAGCTTAATATTTAATACACTTAGTTGTACAATGCCTGTGAATGATTGATAATTTGAGAACTTTGTATAATTGTTTGAAGAAAAAAGATATTCAGTTTCTTTTGTCTGATTTTGTTAGATTTTTTCAGTACATTAGACAAGGATGAATCTTAATTTATTACTTATCTATGTTTGATTTATTGAAGGTTTACATAAAAGCATATGACTCATAATACATTAGTAATGTATGCTCTTTGCTGGGATTATTTTTAATAAAAAGTACCGGTTTGTTTTTTATATATATTTCTTGTCAAATATTTGGATACTTTTCCATTTTGGGGGCGGGCTGTAAAAATATAACAAAAAAATCACCACACACACAAATGCCAGTAATAATTGAATTAATTATTAGTGGTAAACCTACCACACAATTCTGGAGTTTGAGTGCTTATAGCATATGTGCATAAAGACAACTTCTTTGGAAAGAGCATTGGCACCCCTTGTTTATGTAAAACATTTTGTTTGGTTTTTTTTTTTTTCCATTTGTAATGGATTTCACAATTTGGGATTCGTGGAACAATGAAAAATTTGCTGTTGAATTATTTCAAAGATGAAGTTTAGTTTAAAATGTTTAGTTGTGCCTAAAAGGGCATGAAATGAAATTATGTTTCAAACACAGAACACTATAAAATGACTTTGCAGAAAATCTTGTGATCATTGAAAAGGATTAATAAGAAAAAATTCCTTTCCTCACAGTTGTAAGGTTTGTTTACTTTTGGTGCCACAAGATGACATTGACTGAATTTTGCAAACCGCATCTTAATATGAACCATAATATGGATTGGGATAATTACATGCAGGAGGTTTGCACCACCTTTAATTGCCTGGCCTAAAGTGAAAATTGGTGGATGTAATGCGATTGTCAAAATAGCCTCTTCACTCATTAGAGCAATGTTGGCCAGTTTTTTCCTAAACAACAAGTTTTGGGAGGATTGCGCAAAGAAGGCTTTTTTTAGTTGCATTTCCAGACAAATTGGCAAGAACTTTATTGGCTTTAATAAAGGTAAATGTCATGGAAGGAACAATTAATACTCATAAATTGTTTAAGGCATATAAATCAGATGTAAGCTGGAAGATGCTAGATACAGGCATTTCACTATGAACCACAAATATCATTTTGTTGATCCTGAAATTGGTTATCACACTCAAATGCTTGAGCTTATGTAAGGAAGTGCAAAATAGCACAGTAAACAGCATCGAGGCACGACTCGGCAACACTTTGATTCATATTTGTGTGAATTTATGTGGCCATAATTGTTTGAAAAAACTTACCTTTTTTTCTTCAATGTTGGCAATGAGATTTTCATTGTTCAATGTTTCTTCAATGAGAAGGCATGCAATTAAAAATTGCATGCCTTCTCAATAAAATACTAAGTTAAGGGTTTCATCTAGAATTGAAATTACTACCTTATTTTGTGTTTGGTGTTTAATTTGGTAAAAAAAAATTCATTCGTTAACAATGGCCCCCAGAAATGAAAAAGTACCCATATTTGCAGTGTCAAAAGTTAGAACACTTAAATTATAGAGAAAAATATATTGAAAAATTTTGAAATTTAAGAAAGACAATTGTTTTCAACTGTCTGAAAACTGATAGACATTTTAAAACAAAATTTAGAAATAAAACTGTCATTTACTTCAAATAAATTTTTTTTATAGCCAAACAGAAAAAATGCAACTGAAGAAGTAAATAGCATTGAAAACAAATGGTGCTATTACAGTGTTTATTATAAAGAAAAATGGGAATCAAAAGTTCAAAAAATAGCTTTAAAATTAAATATGACTACAAGTTATATTTAATTTTAAAGCTATTAGAAAGTTTGTACATTTGTATTTGCTGTGTGTGAATTATTTTTCCTTGATGAGAATGTTTTTCTAATGAAAATTCAAATGTTTGTATATCAACTAAAAAATTGCAAAAAGGTTTTTCATGTTATTGTAACTTCAAAATGTAATAATGGAAATGTTTTTCGGCAATGGTAATTGTTTTGGTTAATCATTTAATTTGCTGCTCAAGATCTCAACATTGTGATTTTATTAATATAATCAATTTTCAGAAAATGATGTAAACAGTCCTTGACACAAATTTTATCAGACAGTTAATTACATAATGAAAACAATGGCTGCATTTTGATATTAAATTAATTTAAACTTATTCTTGTAACTGTGTAGCTCTTCATAAAAATTATTTTTTTGACTCTCAATTTTTAAAGAAAATTAAATTGTCTTGTAGCCTTTTAAAGCCCATCTGAAGATTAATAACTGAGCAGTATTCATTGTGAATTTTATAATTTTACCTAAGGTGCCTGAACCTTTAATTCAGGTGGGCTTTAAATTTCAGTTTGAAATATGAATAATGATTTCTTTCATTTGATTGCAATGTAACGTTTTGAAATCTTGTACCTGAAATTATTTCTTTAGTTCAGTAAAGATTAAACAAATTTAAGTAAAAAAACAAAAATGAATTTTGATGTAAAGTACTTTCATAAATTGTATTTACCATAGACAAAAAGTAATGCACTACACTGCATTGTAACAAATTTGTTTAGTGATTTTTATATTAAGGATGGAATATATATATACAGTGAAATACATTTAACACAAAATAATACAATGATCCCAACTAACTACTATGTATTTTCTTGCATTTTTGCCCCCCTTAACACAAAACGAAAATCACTTAACGCAAAAAGATTTCCTTTCTGGGAATGATCAAAATATAGAAAACAACAGCCGCACAAGTTTATCATTGGAAGAATTCGTTTTAGTAGATGATAATGTGTATACAGCCCCAATTATGGCAGACAGGCATTTTAGAGTTTGTTCAAAACTCAAAAAATATCTGATGACGAGAATGGAATTAAAAATGCAGCTCCTGATCCCCATGTTATCCAAAATGAGGAACAGTATGTGCAGTTATCTAAACTCACATCCCAATGAATGACAAAATGCACAGCATCAGACAATTTGATGCTAAAAAAGACATTGTGCAAAAAAATATATACACTCAGGAACATTGAAAATAGTGACCCAAGAAGGAAGCTAAGTACAATCCCGAAACTTTGCAAATAAGTACAGCATAATGTGATGTACAAATGATCCAAGTTTTGTGCCAATACGCCAAGGTGGCGCTACAATCAGGAAGAGGGTGCTATACAAGCCAGTGCAAATTCGAAGATTCATAAACGTGACGATTACCCGCTGATTATAGGAAGACTTTGGTAAGCGAAACATGCCAGGTAAACGTGCTAGAAGACATTTCTCACAGTTAAGCGAGTTTGAGAGAGGCCTGATCATCGGGATGAAAACTGCAGGCTGGTCGACGCGCCGTGTTGCTGGCCAGGTGGATCGTTCGGAGTGTGAAATTGTTGGGAGCAGTGAACACGAGAAGGTACCCACGCGTGGAAAACTGGGTCTGGAGCAACCAGGAAGACCACAAGGAGAGAGGATCGAAGGATCATGCGGCAAGCACTTGTGGACTCCACAGTGACGTAGACGTAGCAATTGTTCCACAAACAATTTCCAGACACTTTGCAGAAGCAAATCTTAAATCCAAGCGCCCTTTCCATGCACTCCCTTTAACATCGGCAACTGCGTCTACTGTGGTGCCAAGCCAGATCAATGTGGAATGTCACAGATTGGCAAAAAGTTGTGTTTAGTGATGAATCCCGGTTTGTTTTGGGGACAGATGATAACCGTGTACGGGTGTGGAGGCGCCTGGTGAGCGGTACAATTCCCCCCACACTGTTCTACGTCACACTGCCCGCACAGCTGGTGTAATGGTCTGGGGGGCCATAGCCTATGATAGCCAGTCCACTTTAATTGTGATGCGTGGAACCTTAACGAGCCAACATTACGTTGATGATATTCTTCGACCCTATGTAGGACCTTTCCTAAATGGTCTCCCTGGGGCAATTTTCCAGCAAGGTAATGCTCGTCCGCATACAGCAAGAGTTGCTCAAGACTTCTTACGTCATTTTCAGACTTTTCCATGGCCGTCCCGCTCCCCCGATTTGTCCCCTGTACAGCACGTGTGGGATCAGCTAAAACGGCAGATGCCATTGTGTCACTCTGTACATGATTTAGAGTTGGTTGTTCAAGATTTGTGGGCCCATCTGCCTCAGGACAACATAAGGTGTCTAATCAACTCAATGCCGTGTGGCGGCATGTATTACAGCTGGAGGTGGTCCAACGCGCTATTGAAGTTGCCCAGTATTTGTGTCGTTGCACACCCTGTATTCGTTTAATTGTCTTGTTTTTGAGATCAAGTGAATCATCTGTGTCATTATGTGCATTAAATTTCATTTCAATCCGATGCTTTCTTCTTGGGTTGCTGTTTTCAATGTTCCTGAGTGTATTTCGGATCATTTTCCAAAAACTCAATAAATATTTTGTTTATTCAACATCTTTGTAAATTTTGTATTAAATTTATACATGTATATGTGTAAATAAAATTTACTAATGAACTTAAATTTGTTGAATATATGTTTTCTTTACAATATCCTTTAACACGAAAAAAAGTATTTCAGTTTTGTGTTGAACTATTTTCACTGTATATATATATATACATATTGCAGACATACTTTATTTTTGTGTGAAAGTTTAGTTTTTAATAAAGTTATTCAAGCATATTGTTCTTAATTTTGGTTTTATTATTTTAAAGATGTTGATTATATTGTGCTTTAATCCTGAGTGTGATTACAAAGTTTTGGAATAACTTTCTAATATGTGCATGCACATAAACATTTTACTTTACATTCATGCCAATTTTTGTATAATCAAAGCAAATAAATAAAAAGCCTTTTTCGTTTATGGAAGATTTTCTAAGATTATATATTTTGTTTTCATGCTGAATTTATATAATATTTGAAAAAGAAACATCTCTAATTAGTCATGTAAATCTGTTTTTCAAACTAATTGTATCAAATTTCTTATATTGAGTTGGATTGATTGTTTTGATATGCATTAATATTACACCTTTAGTTATGTATCAATTTTAATGTATTACATTAAGTATTTTATATATATTATATTAAGTATTTTATATTTTTTTATATTACATTAAGTATTTTATATATTTTTTTTAATATTACATTAAGTATTTAAAATTTTATGATTTTTTTATATTACATTAAGTATTTAA
>BMAV01028224.1:237222-336078 GCA_019973955.1 Trichonephila inaurata madagascariensis
AATAATTAGCATTAATTAATAAAATTAATCTTTAATGACAAATAATTAAATTTTACGTGCTATATACTTAGAATTATAATCAATCGGGAAAAAATCAAGGGCTTGGGGGGTTCCGGACCCCCCCTTGTGTGCGCCACTGTAGAAGTCTATTTTTTTCTATGCTCAACTTTTTCTTTATTTTTAAAGCTCACATTTTTATACCCGGTGTATAATGCGCACCCCTAAATTTCGATCTTAATTTTTGAGTTAAAAATGTGCGTTATACGGTGGATTTTATGGTAAGTCATATTCATTAAATAATTAATAAATTTAACATTCGATTTCTTCAGGGGAAATGTATGAAAGCTGTATAAAAAGTATCCCTTTTGGCTGGGAAAAAATATATTAATCACATGATAGGATTGGGGGATCTTCAAAGAAGGCTTCTTGTGCCTCCCACTTAGCTCACTGATCTTTCCACTGTTTAAAATGCTATTGGAAGATTTGTTATGGAATGATGTTCAGCTCCATTGTTTAATTTTGCATTATCCTCACTATTAAAATGGGATCCTTTCAATATCATCTTTAGTTTTTTGGAAACAACCAGAAATCACAATCTGAATCTTGACGATAGTGAAGCTGGGGGACAGTTGAAATTCCTTTCTTCATTAAAAATGTATTCTTTCTGTTCTACCAGCAGTAGCTTGGGTACAAATTTTGCTGCTACTGTGTTCATGTTTAAATCATGCAAAATTGCTTGTGTGGATTCTTTACTAATCCCATTCTCTTTGGAAGATCTCTTGTACAGACAGACAATGATCACTTTTTCACTCTCTCATCATGTACATTCAGAGTGGCTCCTGAGTTCCTAGAATACTGGACGTTCTTCACTGATATGTAGCTATTTTTTAACAGTTGAACTCAGTGGCATAATGAAGAATTTTAGCCTCCCCTGCAAAGGCAGGTTTTGGGCTCCAAGCTCAAATATGTACTTGGTGTCTGGCAGGCTTTTGCCCCCCCCCTCCCCCGTAATACTGGGAATTTCAGAGGTGTACATTACTCCACTGATTGAACTATTCCACCATTTGTGTTACCCCCATAGCATCATCTCCAAACATTTACTGAACCTTGCACATTGTTTTGTTTTGACAATATTTAATTTAGAATTTTTTGCTCAGTTTGTTCAATCATTGAGGGAAATCAAAAGTCCAGTGAACATGTATGATTATACCATACTCTCTGGCTAGCAAATAGCAACTGGCTCACTCAAACATAGAAAAAAAGTTCAAACTGTTTCCTTCTAATGTTTAAAATAGCTCAACTCTAGCATCACTAACTACTAAGTGGAGGAAATTGAAGTTGGATACTTTTAGACAGCCTTCATTTATCATCATTATTATTAAGAATCGTGTGTGCCTTTCTTTTAATTTCATTTTTATGTATCAAAACTATTTATAATTCTAAAATTGAATTTTTTAGAAAAAATTTGGATCTGCAACCATTTTTTAATCAGTGTATATGAAGTGACAATTTTTGTTTCTTATTGATAAACCAAAAAATAATTAGCTCCAAACCCTTGAAAAAATTTGGGAAGTTAAATGTTACTTTTAAAGAATAATTTATTTTTCTTTTATTTATTGTAAAAACATTAAATTGCTTTAACTGATAGATTATAAGCTGATTTACTATTTCATTTGCTGGTATGCAAGTATGATGTATATGTTTTTACTTTTACACTGTTCATATTCTGTGCTTAAAGCATTTTGTGATTTAAATTTTCTACAAAGTTGTTTACATGTCTTGATTATTCATTAAATATAGCGTGTATGTTAATGTTAAAAAAATAAATTATTTTAAGTAACTGTGATTGTTTGAATTACTAATTACTGTTCTAATTAAATTTGTGTTATTATTTATGACAATTTTTATTTATTTATTTTGGTAAAGATTGCCATTTCTACTTATTTTTTTGTTGAATTGGGATTTTTTTTCTGTATAAATTTAACATAATTTACATATTTTAAAGTTAAATATGTGGTATATAATTTTTGTATTGTGTATATTGTTTAAAGTGCTAAAACAGATAAACATATCAAAGCATATTATGTATCTTCATTTTGTTAAACCTTTTTCAATCAAATTTTATTGTATAACTAATTTTGATGAGTAAATTTATGTATAGATGTAATACTTCTGCAGATTTTATATTTTTAAAAATTACCTACTGTTGTTGTTTTTTATATATACTTAAGAATAAAAAAATATTTAGATATATTGGATGTTTATTGTTCTGTTTGAGCTATTTGTTTTGAATGACAATAAAATAGCAATGGACAAGAATATCATGCAATTTTATTATCACATTTTATAGCATCTCTGGAAATTTTTTTAAATTTATGAAGATAGGATAATGTATACCATCGAGATCAATTTCATCAATTAAAAAAAGTCTGCAATATGCAGCCAATAGTGGATGACATGGATGTTTTAAAACAATAACAGTATTTAGCATCATCTTTTGAATTGGGGACATCTTTTTGATTGGCAAAATTGGTTGATGGAAAAATACACAAATACTAAAAGATAATTCTTTCATTTTCTTATTCATTGTCATTTAGTTGAGTTTTTGTAAATTGTTTTCTTTGTAATCCTTTCTTTACTGCTTGTAATTATTTTTCTTTTTAAACATCGTGTATTATAAAATATTTATAATAGTTAAAAATTTAAGATTATTTATTGGAACATATTTTTGTAGCTCTTTTTATAACTTGTTATTCATTTCAGACTTTAGAAGTTTAAATTCTGGGCAAGGAAATAATGAAGAAGTACATGAAATATTGGATAAATATAGCAACATTACATATTCGTGTAAAAGCTGTGCATTTGTAACCCATTACAAATGCAGTTTGAAACTTCACATGCGAACACATACTGGTGAAAGACCTTTTCATTGTGAAATTTGTGGTAAATGTTTCACTCAAAAGCCTCATTTGAAATGTCATATGAAAGCTCATGCTTTAATGAAGATACATGTTTGTATTGTGTGTCAACGAAGTTTTCGATCAGCAGAAGCTCATAAGATTCATCTCGCAATGCATAAAAAACAATAATATTTGCAAAATGGGTATGATAATTGACTTTTTTTAATTGATTCCTTTTTCTGATTTAATGCTGCAATAAAGAGAGAAGAATAAATTATTTTGTGGAATTTTCTTTCATTATGGGGTTTTGCCATTAGTTTGACTTTTTAAATTTTTGTAATTGAAAAAACTTTTGATTAATTCAGGCAAGTAAAACTATGCAAGTAATGATTTTTAAATTTTGATCCAAAGAGATTAAGCTGATGTGTATTTTTAAGAGTGCTGCTATCTTTTTAAAAATATTTTTGTGATATTGAAATTTGAAAATACTTTTCTTGTATATATATGAGTTCTCTTATGAATTTTACTTTAATATATTTGTTTTTATTTATAATTTTCCTATATATAAGTATATATATGGATGATCTGTTTATTGTATTAGAATAGAATTTATTTTTGAATATTATTTGAAATATTTTACCCCCAGTCTGAAGTTAAAGAAGTAAATGCATAATTATGTGTTATGTATCGTATTTAAATTATTGATTAGCTCATTAGTTATAATATGGAAAAGAATTTTTTTTTTTTTTATTTTTACCCTTCATTTATTTTTATTAGTAAGAAAAGTTTGTGATATATGTGTAGTGTGTAAAAACTGAGAAACTGTAGTTCAGATTTTTCAAAATAATTACGGTAATATCCTTACTCTCTGCCTTATGACTCTATTTAAAATTACAACTTATAATTTAAAAAGTAATGTGAAATTGAAATGCTTTATAAATTGTAAAAGTCATTCTTTAACTTTTCATTTAATTGTTCAGATTTTTTGGGTTTGCCTGAAACTTATATTAGAATGAAACAATTTTTTTAATATACAGTTTATGTCACTGTTGTATAAAAATTTGTCATTGGAAAAATTTGTTTCGTTTCATATTTATTTTGTACATCATAATTTTATAAAAAAGATTATGGAAATATATTTTTTTAAAAATTTGATCATTTTGGGTTTTATTTTAAATACGGATTTTTATGGTCTACATTCTGAATGCCTTGAAATGATTTTCATATCTTAAAGTTACATAAATTCTTAAATATTAACTTTTTTTTATGAACATGAGCATTATGAAATAAATGGAAATTAGTGTTTGTTTAAAAACTAGCTTTATATTCTTTTGCTGAATTTTTAATAAGTATAATGAAGCTTCTTAAGAAAAAACATACTAAATACTAGTAAATGGGTTTTATATCTATACATATATATATATGGAAAATCTTTCATGCAGAAGCACTTTCAGTTAATAAGAACTGTTTGTGCGAAAAAATTTTTGCAGCTTTTTGACATATTTTCTTTACTGTTGGCTTTATAGAAATTCATTATGTCATGAAATTTAAGTATTATTAGTACTTAAGTACTGATAGTGCTTTTTAGAATTTTCTCATGTTTAACGCATTTTTTTATGAATTGTACAATTATTCAATTTTTTTAGCTAATATGAATTTAGTACTTATCAATTATGCATTTTATTTTTGTTATTTTTACTTGTACTTCATTTGTTGAATATATAATAAATATATTATTAAAAAGTATCTTCATTTATCAGCAGGATGTAATGAATTATTTCACATTTTAATGAAGAATAATATTTGATAATTTTGCATTAATTCTGAAATGATCTTAATTTGGACAAATCTCATTATTAAGCTCTGAGAAGAAAGGTTATAATGAACTTTTTATTGAATTCTGTTTTAATAAACATAGAATTTTATATAACAGTAATATATCATTAGACATAGAATTTCTTACATTTATATTATTTTCACTATATGTAACTAAACAAACTAATTTTATAGGAATATTGATGGAAAATTTAAACTCTTTATAGTGAAGTTGAAAAATAGTATTTAAACTAGTATTTGAATTTAAAAAGTTAAAATATTCAATAAAGTTTTATGGATACATTTTTATGCATTTTACATATTTAATAAAAATTACATAATGAAAACCCAGTTATTGCAATTTCAGAAATTTGTATAATTTAAAATTTTTTAGAAGTATTGAATTGGTAAAGTATGAGCTCCTGTGTGTGCTTTTGTTCATAAATTTCTTAAAATGCCATTATTTAAAAAGGCATTGATTTCTTCATATTCTTTTTAGTTATTTCTTTAAAAATTCAGTTCTTTTTTTTTAATTTAAAAATTTTTTGTCATAGAATCTACTATACCAAAAATAAAAGAGCAATTAATTATGTTTACTTTTTAAGCTGCATGTATTTAATTAGCTTTTGTTTTAAATAAAATGACCATTTATGTATTAAATGGATCTCCATTTACAAACCTCTATTTTGCGAACTTTTTCCTGGAATGGAGAACATTTTTTGATTTTCTTAAAATAACATCCAAATAGCCAAGTGCATTTTCTGTTTAATGAACTCTTTTTCTTGTGATTCGATTTTTTCCCTCCCTATTTTTAAAATATTTTTGTGCCTTTGTTTGATGAAATAAAATCATTTGAAACTATTGAACATGGATACGTCTGAAGGGGGTTTTGGTGCATTGCTAGGTTTATATATGAAAGAAAACATTTTTTCAAACAAAATTAAAACACTTTACTAATAATGACACATGTACTAATACATGCTTAAAATTACAAGTAAACTTAAAAGAAAATGTTATTAAAATTCATTAGTTTTAATATATAATTACTCTTTTAAAATTGAAAATATGGTGTATTTCTGGATAATGTCCCCCCTTCTTGAGTTCCTTACAGATTTCTTTTTGATGGGTAAGATATATAAAATAAATACGTTAATTTATAAAAAAAGAAAGGTTTGAATAATTACTTTTTAAAATAACATAGTGTTTGTAAATTTAAACTTTGTTTTCTGTGGTTTATAAAGTATATTAAAAGATGAATCTCTGTTAAGCAAATTTTCCATGTAACGGACTTTTCTTTGTGATTTAGTGTCTTTGTTAAATAGAGGTCTAACTGATTGTAATTTTTTTTAAAAGTGGTAAATAGTTAGTTATATTATAATCTTCTGATATGTATACTTGTTTACAGCATAACTGTTTTAATGTGATATATATTTAAATTTTTAGATTGTGTTTTAAGCTTGTGAAATATTGCAGTTTGATTACATGCATACTTCTAAAAATGTGTATCTTTAATTTTTTTTTCTCAAAAAATATTATTTCGTCAATTTTTTTTTCTTTTATATTTATTTCAAATCTTGCAAATTTATTCACTTAAAAAAAACATCAGTATTAGTAATATTAATTGATTGATGTTGGCATTCTCAAATTTTTACCTTTAAATAACAATTTGAGAAAGGAAATAAATATTCAAATTAATTTTTAAAAGTGATTTATTGATTTTGCTATTGAACCTATGACAATTAAATGTTGTTGTTTTTTATAGTTTAGTGTATTTCAATTAGAAATTAAAATAGTTTTTACCAACTTATGTTTACTGTCTTTTTAGTAATTAAATGTTTGATATTTTACCAAAACTATATTTTGGGATTTAAATTAGTTGTTTATATATAAATGATGGGGACAATGGCATGTTATATATATAACTGGAGAAATATTTAAAAGTATAAACCAATTTGGTTTGATGATTAAAAAACCATATAGTATAATTATAAGAATTCTTAACATGAAAAATATATAAATTGATAGGAAACATTCTTGGAATCTTTTCTAATTTTTGAATTAATAAATTCCGGAATGTTTACTTTTCCCATTTTTAATATATCTATTCATTTCTACTTGCAAAATGTAATAATTTTTAAAAAGTAGACATATTCTATTTTTAAGTATACTTGAAAGTGTTCATAACTTTGAAAATGAATATATATGTGTAATTATCTTTCTTTCCTGTGTTGAAAAAAAGATATTTGAAGTTTTTCTCTTATTATACCTTTTTTTCTTAAGCTACTAGTATTTTCTGAATTTTACTTAGCATATAATTCTGTATTAGAAATTTAATTTGCAATTACTTAGTTTATATTACTTTCATTTCAATAATTTAATGTTTTAAGCATAAAAAGCTTGATGCAATTTCCCATTTTTTTTTCTTTTGGTTTATTTGAATAAACTTTGATGTGTAGCATTTTTATTTCTTTCTTTTCATAGAACTTATGAACATAGATATCAGAGGACTCTATGACACTTCTTTAAGAAAAAATGTGGGTGCAGAAGTTTTCCCATTTGCTTGTCCTCAGTGTCCATACACATCACATTACAAAAGCAATTTGAATCGTCATATACGAAAACACAGTGGAGAAAGACCATTTGTGTGCAAGATATGTGGAAAATCTTTTGTTCAAAAATGCTATCTCCGATCTCATGAAATTTCACATTCATTAAAAAAGATATATGTATGTAGTGTATGCCAATTAAGTTTGCGTACTCAAGACTCGTTAAAGATTCATATGCTTAGTCATAAAGATTAAAATATTGTATTGCATTGCATATCCTTCAAGTTTTTTTTTTTTTAATGTAATGTGTATTTAAAGTCAATTTAAATTGTGTAAATGTTACTCATATTGCTATTAAGCTTTATTTTTAACCTTAAAAAGTATTTTTTTACATCTTCAAAAATAATTTTTATTGCAATGTATTTTTAATTTGCTTCAACATGCATAAATAAATATATAAAAAAGTTCTTGCTTATACTTAATGACTTTAGACTTGTTAGAATTTTAATCAGTCTTTATTAATTTTAAAAACTTGTAAATGTTATGATCTAAAGAAAGTTTAAAAATTAATTTTTTGAAGCTATGAGTGAGTTGAGTGATATTAAAATTATAATTGAATCTCCCCCTGATTTGTGTAATTTATTTTATTGCTTTATTTTATGTACTTGCTGAATTTTTTGATGCAAGAATATAGTATATTTTTATAATTAGTTTATTTTGAAGGTTTTGTATGCTTTGAAAATTTTTCAATTTAAACAAAAAAAGAACTTAGTTTTTATTTTATTTGATGTGATAAAATTTGAAATGAAGTCTGCTTATTTTTATAGTTTTTCTTTAATTACGGACAAGTTTTAATTATATACATTCATATAGAAACCTTTATATACTTATCCAAAATTATGATATATTTTTATTTTATGTAAAAAAATTTTCTATGTATGACATTTAAAAACTGGTTTGCATATCTTTGAATATATTACCTTTTTTTAAAGCATTTCAGCATTTACTAATTTTTCAGCATTTCATTTTGAGATATTTAAATAATTTGGTATGCTTTTATATTATTCAATGTATTGTGCTAATATCATTTATTCTGTCTTAATTTTTAAAAAAATTACACTTATTTATTAAAGAATACTTAAACTTATTTTTTCTCCTTTCATATAAAGCTCATTTTTAAAATTTGTTTTAGTGAAATTTTTTAATGTAACTTCTAATTAGAACAAGCCCATTTCAAGCACACTGACTATTTGCTCTCACACTTGCCTGTATATATTTCTGTTCTTAAATTTTTTATAGTCACTACTGAACATTTTGAGTACTAGAGTTCTTTTCATATCAAAAAGTAATTGTTATTCTTGCCTGAATTTTCTGAATGAAATGTTAAATATTTGAAGTAAAATGTTTAAAATACATTTATATTTCTATAATTTTTTTTTTTTTTTTGCAATGTTTATTATGAATAATTTTTTTTTACCAATGTGTGTGGATTAACTTTGAAAACTGTAATATATATTTATACCTAATTGTATTTTATCTGTATTCTATATTTGTAGAATATTTTTAGAAAGTGAATTGTGTGAAACTAACTTTTAATGTAATGATTGCTGGTACATTTCTGTAATTTATAATGAATGTTTTTTTATATTTTTTATTTTTTTCATGAGAAATATGCTTTTTTTTATTATTATTTTTATTTTAAATTTCAATTATCTTATCTATTCTTCGTAAAAAAATTAAATAACTTTCTGTTGAATTTTTTCTTATTTTCTGAGGGAATTGTGTTTAACTACTACCAACTAGTACTGGGTACATAATACTGTAGTATAGTGTTTGAAATTTTCTTTATGAACAAGTTTTAATTGTGCAATTATATTAAAATGATTCAAATATTGTGATAAATAATTAGGTAATGTTTTTTAACTCTTTTTTTTTTAATTACCTAACATTGAAATCAATAACTTTTATTACATTTTTGAAAAACTTGAATGTAATCGCGAAGAAAAAGTTAGTTCTGATTTAAAGGAGTTAACCATTTATGCAATTTATATTTTATTTGTTATATTTTTATGTAAGAAGTATTCATATTACCATTCAGAATTGTAGTTACATTAAGTATGTATTTTACTTATTTTAATATATGTTGGGTATCAGAAATAGTTTTGATTTTTAAAATAAATTCCTATTAAAATGGTTATCAATTAAAAGTGCCTTTATTATTCTATGTATTCATTCTAGTATTATTATTCTGATTATGCTTCTCTTCCTCAATTGTATGATATTTAGTCAGCTTTTTGATGTAGGATATCTGTTACTTCATCAAGGCTACAAAAATAATAATAGTTATAAATTAACATCAAGATGCAAACAACGAGGGATAGTCAGAAAAAAAGGTTACAAGCCACAGCATTTGAAAACTACATATTGTGAAGAAATATTGTTTCCCCAGAATGGAGACAAATAGTGCTCCTTGTCATACAGCTGGTGTATGGATAGGTAGTGTTAAGTTCCCAGACGGTTCAGGACGTTTGAAATGGCAAGATGCTGAGAAGATTGGTCTCGTTTGGAAGTATAAGTCGTGATTTGACTTTTGTGGGCAAAGAATGTGTCTGCATCTGACACTCACAGTAAAATTGGGGACATTTATGGTGAAGAAGCAATGAGCAAGCAACATGCAGCGAAATGATGTTGCTCTTTTCAATCGGGCAGACAGGATGTTGAAGATGGAGGGATGAGAGTGGCCTACCAAGTTCGTCAACGACAGTCACCCCTCCCCCCACACACAGCCCAGATTCGGCACCCAGTAACTGTTTCCTGTTTCCCAAGTTGAAGGAGCACTTATCTGGCAGACGGTTCTCTTCAGACAGTGCTGTGAAAGCATCTGCTGAGATCTGGCTGAATGGGCAAAAACCTCATTTCTACTAAGACTGGTTAAGCAAGTTGGTTCTGTGTTCTGATAAATGCCTAAACAGACAGTGGTTATGTCAAAAAGTGATGGGCATATATGCCTCTTAATTTCCTTTTGTATTTTCTGTCTTGTTAATAAATATTTCTTTATTCGACTTGTAACCTTTCTTTTTGATCACCCCTAGTATAAATGTTAGGATTTTTGACACACATGTGTTGAAAAAAGTTTTGGGTAAATGGCTAAGATATTGTTATTGCAGAATTAAAAAGAATATCTTATTTCATTTTAATATTTTCATATATAGTAGTTCTAGCATTAAACATCCTCCTCTTTTTTATATATATTTATAATTATATTGAATTCTCCGTGTCAAAAATTCGTCCATTTCCTCAAAATTTTTCTTACTTATTTTTCCTTCAAAAGCCTAGATTAGTATCTAATAAAGTTTTAATGTCTCTGATTTATATAAAAAAAATTACATACTCCAAATATATTTTATCTGTTAATGTTCCCAAATTTATAAATTATTAAATAAAGGTTTTTTACTTGTGTGAACTTTATTAGAAAGGAATGGTTTGTATTGTTAAATTTGATAAAAGTTAAATAACTATGTGCTGCCTATATTAGGAATAAATATCTATTTTCAAAAACAGGTAATGTAGGTATGGCTTTGTTTTTTGATTAAATTCAATATTACTGCAAATTTTAAATATATTTGTATATATAAATGTTTTCAGCTTGATATATATGTTTATATAAATTAAAAGTCTATGTATGCAAATTTTTTGTCTTTCACCATAGCTAAAAAAAAATTATGAAATATTGAATTTCGGATTTTATCTTTAAATTACCAAAATGCAGTAATTTTTTTTTAAAAAAAAATTTCTCTAAAGGTCCTTTTCTTTTCAGTTTGAATTGTTGAAAATTGTATTTCTTAAATTTTTAATTTGCTGATTTTTCACAAATTTTAATGTTTTCTTTACTTTTGTAGGAGATTTTGATGGCTCTTGGATCAAAGATAGTGATGCATCATCCTCTGAACAAAAAAAGAGACATTTGCATCATTGCACTTTATGTTCATATGCTACTAGTAACAAATGCCATTTGAAAACTCACTTTCGTAAGCATACTGGAGAACGACCTTATTTGTGTAAAGTTTGTGGAAAAGGCTACTCTTCGAAACAAAATCTACAAAGTCATGAATACTTGCATGCCATGCAAAAATTACACACATGCAAGATTTGCAAAGAAAATTTTCGAAACAAATCTGCTCTTGAGTATCACATGGCAAATCAACATCAGTTTTCTTAAGAAATATGGCAAATAATTTCATATTTCCATAGTAAATAACTTTCTGAGAAACAGAATGAATGGCATTTTTTTAATTATAAAGTTATTCTCATGTCTTGTGGTTACTTTTTAAAAATTTTGTGAAATGTTCACTTTTAAATATTGCTTTCAATGTATATGTACATTTTTATTGCATTTTTGTCTAGCACGTTTTTGTCTTAAGTGCCCTTATTGAATTTTATTCTTTCATTTTGTTCTAAAACATTTATATAGAAGTAAATTGTTATTCTATGAGAGAGGGAACAGAATATTCTTTATGAAATCTTAAGAGTTTAATTTATCTTATGGAAAAAGTCATAAACATCGTGATATTATAATTTTGAGCTCTGAGTTTTAATTCCATCAAAGATAATCTTGTGGGGTATTAGGGTTACTGTTCTTCCAATTTGGTTGTGTCTCAAAAATTTCATAGTGGAGTATGAATGTTTTTAAAAGTAAGATACTAATGAGGGTGTAATCGTCTTTGCCTGAACATAATCATGGATTATTAAATTCATCATCAGTAGTCTATTGTGGTATTTGTAATATATTTTCTGAACAAATTGAAATCAAATTTGCGATTTCTTAAACTAAATTTAACATTATCCAAGAGTAGTAAAAAGCACCATTAATATGTACATTTTTTAAATTGAATAATATATTTCTGAAGAAATGATGCTTAATTTAGATACTGTCTTCAAAAGGGTTATTATTATTATTATTATTATTATTTGAATAAACGTTAAAAATAGAAAATTTCTTGGAAATTCTTTCAATTGGTGTGAATGGAGGATTTAAACAAAATTAAGTGAAAGTGAATTGCACCTTGTGTGAAATTTTTTTTCTTTATTTTGTATTTTATGAATTTTAAAATATAAATACTCCTACACAGATATCTCTAAAAAAGAAAGGTTTAAATGAATATTATGTGAAATTAATTTTTTTATGTAACTCATCATTGCTATAAATTATTAATGTACATCTAGTCATTCTTAAATATATTTGCCAAAGTACTTTTGGAAAAGAAAAGTAATTTGTTTATTTTTTCCTACTAGCTTCATACATAACAGTAAATATTAAGAAATTTATATTTTTCGATGTAGAATTTTTTTTTGTATAAAGAATTCTGCTTTTCTGTTCTTTATGCAGAAATTAAAAAATATATATATATGTGAAAATATTGAATTGAAAGAAAAGTTGTGAAGAGGTTTTAATGTGAACTTTTTTTAAAAATTACTTGTGATTAGATTTTCTTAATAAAGTTATATTTCTTTTGATATTAGTATTATTTCTGTCTATGCTACTTAATTGTATATAAATGATTACTATTCTTACGTCTTATCTTTGTTTTGCTTAAAAGATTTTCCTGGTGTAAATAAATATGGCTGGTAAATAACAAAATCATTTTTAAAATTTAAGTATATATTTCTAATTTTAGTGTGTGGCATGATAACTTGGTTTTTTAAAATTATGATTTAATTAAAGTTAATCTGATTTAGAAGTTTAAGTTTTTGTTCTTTTGAAGAACCTCACAATGAAAAAAGGAGCTTCCCACCTCTTAGGACATAAAACTAATCCTTAGAATCTCCTGCTGGAAGTTACTGGTAAAGAATCCAGCTCAGATGTTATTGAATTATGGCTTAAATTTGTAATATCTTTAATAAATATTTTTATGCTACTTTTTGTGCAATATTAATTGAATTTATTAACACATTGCGTGTGGAAAATGTATTTAGTAAATTTTTGTTTGAAAATGGGTATTGCATAAATAAAGTTTGTTGAGTAAAAGGAAGTAGGCTATTGATTTATTGCAGTTTTAACTGAATAACCAAACTCCAGCAAAATTCAACATCCACATGCAATGTTATTAACTGAAATACTTAACATATATCTCAAATGAAAAATGTTATATGGCAAAATCAGCTATTGACATTTTTACATTGGTTTAAAAAGAAAGTATGCATTTGTTTAAATAATGTACATACTTATCTTTCATTTCTATTTCTAGTTCTTCATTTTTCTATTGAGAAACATTGCTAGAAATATATTTGAGCATTTATTGTGTTTTTGACAGATTTGTTATGATTACTGGAAGATAAACATAATTTTGACATTCTCTTATTTTATTTATCAAAATGGTACTACCCTTAGTTAAATTGAAATATATATGTTTATATATTTTCCAAAAAAAACTGGAATTAGAATCTTGTTATGTGGGAAGGCTTTGTAAGTAATAGACTTAAAATAATTTTAGTTTTTTTACTCTGCATAAATAAAGAGACTATCCTCAATATTGTGGACAGGAAAGAATAATTTTAGGCTAACTACAATTTTTTAGCAGTTGATTATTATTTTAGTATAAAAATTAAAGCAAATTCTGTATATACTTATATTTAGAAGAATGTAATTACTATAGATAAAATTTTTGTTTGAGGTGTGTTTTGTAAAAGTTTAAGTAATAAATTTATATATTTTATTTAAAAGAAAGAATTTTAATCAATCACCGTTCATTTTGTATTATTGCTTTTAAGTATAAAAGGAAAATCTATCTATCAAGGTTATTTCATTGTACTAATTATATATATTCAATAAATGTATGTATACACACATTAGTAGAAATATATTAATAAAAATACTGATTTGGCAAGAGAATAATTGGTATTTTTTCAATATCAAAATTTCTGTAAAAAATTTGGTAATGAAATCAGCCATTAGTAAAACTTGAATCTTAGTTTTATCCAAATAATGAACAGTATAATTTGAAAAAAAATATACGTTTTCATGTTAAAATATATAAGTTTTTGAAAATCATCTTTTTTACTACTTGTTTGTTTATGAAAAATTTGGTTATAAATTCTAAATTCTGAAACAGTTTTTCTTATGTATTTTGTCTCATTCATTGAATCACAAAATGTGATATTATTTATAATATATTTATAATACAAATTACATTTTAGCTGTTCAAAATATGCTGTAAACTTTTGATTTTATTTTGTTTGTATGATTATTTAGTATGATTTTTACCAAACTAATAAAATTAATATTTGATTTCATTAATGCTTTTATTATTCAACTTAGTTTTATGATGATACATACAAGTGGCGTAACAAAGAACATTTGAATTTTACAAAGGGTAGGTACTTGGTGTACGGTCAGACCTTGCCCCCTCCCTGCAATGTGGGGGTGTATGTTACCCCACTGATATATACTAATTATTTTCATCAAGCAGTCTGATTTTAGATAGTAAAACTTCTTGTAATTTTTTTTATTTCTGTTTTTTGTAATTCAGTATTTTACAATTGTATCACAAAATTTATTCTTACAATTTCTTTTCTAGAGAGTGTTACCCAGTCTCTCAAAACTGAATATATGAATTCACTTATCAAAAGATTTGGATTGAAACCTTTTGTACTTCATAAATGCACTTATTGTGATTACTTTATGTTTAACTCAGGTCATTTGAAGCTACATTTAAGACAACATACTGGTGAACGACCTTATGTTTGTCAATATTGTGGTAAAAGTTTTATTCAAAAGCATCATCTTCAAAGTCATGAAAATTGTCATGCTTCAGGAAATTTGCTCATGTGTACATTTTGTAAAAAATGTTTTCGGTCAAACTCATCTCTTCAGAATCATATACTTACACATAAGACAAATTGAAATCTTAATGTTTATATTTTTCTTGATATGTTGCTGTTCACACAACATAATTTTAATTTTTTTGGTCTTTTGTAAAATTATTTTTATGTTTTATTTATTTTTCTTGAGAATTTGCTATATGCCAGTGTTTGAAAATATCTTAAGTTCCACATTTTGAAGTTTTTAATTTGTTTTGTATTATTTTTAAAACTTAAATATTGGAAATAATATATTTTTTAAACTTTATCCTTGGATACAGGTAGCTCCTTGTAGAAAATAATTTTGGTACACTTATGACTAATATTATTTTTTATGAGCAATTTGATCTACCATATAAAATTGTTAAAATTCTTTTCTATCAGTTTTTTTTTTAATCTTGTTGCAGTTTGAACTTTATATCATTTAGGTTTCCTATGTTCATTAATGACTCCTAGTAGTTTATATATATATATTTATAGAAAGAAAGAGAACCAAGTTGCTGTTTTAAATACTAGAATTTGTAAAATTAATGTTTTTTATTAAATATCATCCTGAAGCTTATTTGTTGCCTATACTCCATAATTTGTTTTCACAAAAATTCTTCATTAAAAGAATTTTTTTTATTTCCATTTAATTTTTTCAGTTAGTTTTATTTGAAGTTAAATTATGAACCAATCATGCTAATCAAATGTTTTAAAGTATAAATGTTACTTTAGCTTAAGGTTATCAATTTACTGTTCAACAATTATTAATTTAAGTTATTGGCATTTTTTTAGTGTAAATTAACATCCCCCCCCCCCTTTTCCTTCTCTTGAATACCTTTGTAAAAAAGATCTTGCTGTGAGTTTTTTAAAGAAAAAATTTTTATGATCTGATAGTGTTTATGCTGCAGTTTACAAAAAGATGCATTACTGGTTTTATTAATTATATTTTTCAAACAAAATGCATTTACATTTCAAGAATTTTATGAATAATTTGGGTTGTCAAGAATTTTGTGAATAAATGTAACAACTTTCTAAAACTAAAAAAAATTGTTTAAGAAATTCTTATTGAAAAAGACTGTAAGGTATAAATTAATATCTATAGATGAAACATTCATTAGAAACTTTTTTAAAATTAATCATTTAACTAGACAATTGATGTTTATTATGTGCTTATAATACATTTTAAGTTTTATATTGGTATTTAATTAATGGCTTATTAAAGGTTTTGAATTTTATTTTGATGTAAATCTTATAAATTATAATTGTTCATTAAAAAACAATATATTAAATAAGCTGTTCTTTGTTTCAAAAAAAAAATTCTGATTTGTTTTATATTTAAGGGAAATTAAATTGTTATTAAAATTTCAGTAATTAAGTATTAACCTTTTAAACAATAAGTTGACTGATTTTTTTTAAAATTTGCAACAAAATTTATTAGCACAAATAATTGGATTTAAATTATATTCTGTTATTTAAATTTTATTCTTTTAACAGGTAAACTCAAGTTTTAAATAAATGAAATATCAAACTACTTTATTTACTTCCTCAAATTCAAATAATTCTTTTTGTAAAAATGCAATATACACATGCAATGCAAGATACTATGTGCACATGATAAATTGGCCATGAAAAAAATATTTACAAGATGGATACCACACTTGCTCTCAGTTGCGAGCAAGCGTGGTATCCATCTTGTAACCCTTGTGGCAGAATTCTGTAGTACCTTGCAACTTTCCAAGTACATATTACAGAACAATCAGTTATAAATCCTGAGAATTATTGAAGCATTTGAAAAAATATTCATAAAGCTTTCTTTTTTTTTCCTGTAGTATTAATCTCTCCTTGTTCTGGTTTGTAATAAAATTAAACCTGCTTATAAATTTTTGCTACAATAATACCAGCTATAACATATTTTTCATTAATATCTTAGCTACACGTTTTAACCAAATTTCATTTCTTCGTTATTTATGTTTTTTCTACTCATTCATCAAAAAGTAAGGTAAATATGTTTTGAAACATCCTTTTTGATAGTTTTTAATAATTTCTATGTCTAAACTAAAGGGCTATTTATCCATGTTACTATAATTGCCCTTATGTTAATTCTATATTACATATATTCAAAGTGAATATATGTAGTGTTCTCTGTTTCTGCTATAATTTTTGTATCATAATAAATTCATCTAAGAAAAATTTCTGAATCATAGTATTTGGTACTGTAGTTGCTACTCAAGCCATTTTTTACTGTACTCATTCATACTAGTATTATCTGTTATTTGCATCTCATGAATATTTAGTCCTTAAGCCTGAAATGAGTGGTAAAGAAAAATGTATGTTAACTTTATTTTATAAATAATTTTATATGAAACCTTTACATTAAATTAAATAAATTAATGCTGTCTATCATTTTTTATTCATGCTAATGTATATTAATGAGTAATCCATACAGAATATTTATTATAATTTTTCCTAATCAAGGTTTTTGCAGAATTACTCCAAGATGTAGTTAACGATTTGTATTGATAATTAATAAGTAAAAAAGTCACCCAGATGATGTAATTAGTGGTTAGTGATGCTGACTGCTGTGCCGTAGGGCACTGGTTTAAATCCAGGAGAAGGCATGGATGTTTGTAAATTTATAGCATATATGTTAAATATGCATAAATTTATAGCATGAAGCACTTTAAACATTGATCGAGCCAAAAGTTCTCTTATGAGGGTGTTGGATGGGGAAGAGAAATGGGAGTCTCCCTCAAGATTGGGATGGAATGCAGGCAAAACGTAGTGTTATCTGCATGGTACTCAAAGCTGCAGCTAATTACTGACATAAACTATCCCCTGCCATGATGGATTTCTTAAGCCTCAACCTGACACCATTGATCAAGTGGCATTAGAAACAATAACACAAACATTTACTATAAAATCCGGCATATAACGCACACTTTTAACACAAAAAATAAGATCAAAATTTAAGGGTGCGTATTATACGCCAGGTATAAAAACGATAGCTTTAAAAATAACAAAAGAGATGAGCATAAAAAAAATTAATTTACCTCTACACATATAGAAACACTATTTATTTAAAATAAATGACATGCCTTATGAACTAAGGGTTGTAGTTCTAGAAGTATCACATATTTTTCAAAAGTCTGTGATAATACCTCGAATAAATGACTTCAAAACACAAGGGCATTTTATACTAAGATTTCATAGTAAAAAAGGGGGTGCGCAGTATATGGTAAATATACCTAAAAATTAAAAAGTGCAGCTTGAAAGTATAGGTGCGTGTTATATGCCAGATTATAGGATATTTAAAAAAACATTTTTATGTTAATCTTTCTCTTTATAAGCATTACATAATGTTCATTTGATTTTTATCATAATGAATGATATTTCTTCAGATGTAGGTAATGATTATTAACCTGCTTTTTATATGAGTTGAACAGTTATGAATAGTTATTTGCACTTTTTAAACATGAAATGTTTACTTCTGGCTATTAAGATTTGTTTTATACTAAAAACATATATGCTTTTTATGAATATGTAATTATAAAAAAAATTTTGAATAAGGAAAATTAAAGCATTTAGTTTCTAATATTGAATAATTACTGTTGTAAGAATTACAGTAAATAAATGTACATACAAATTATGATAGAAAATTCAATGAAATTATTTTTTATTGCAATTTGCTTGCAAGTAGTTTTCAAATTTATTTGTTTTGTTAGTTTGGTGTGGTTAGATGTACTTATTCAAAATCCATGAAACTAATATTTTTTTCTTGTTTATCATTATTGAGTTTCTTTCTTTTGCTAAATAAGGGCAAGGCAGAAAATTTCTTAATCTAACAAAAAAATTATTTTCTTTATTATTTTTTTTAAATCATTTGATATTAATCTTAAATCAAATTTCTGACGGGTTTCTTAGATATATTTTGTGCATTGAAATATAGTTGTATTTTTTTAAAATGTGTTAACTTTTTTTTATGAATTGATCAGTTGTTCTTATATAGATATATTAAAATACATAAAAGCAAAGAAAACTTTTGAAACAAATTATGTTGTATATACAGTCTTTTTCTCCATATTTTTTCATTAGGCAAGTTTTGTTTTATGACTGAATTTGTTTTTAGTGTTTACTCTAGTCTGAAATAAGTTTTATTTCCATGTGAGTGAACATTTTTTATCAATGTTAATTTTTTTAACCATAAGTGATTGCAAAAAAAAAGTGTGTATGTCATAAAAAAGTTATTCAAATAATCTTTTTTTTTTAATTATGTATTTTTGTAATTTGTGTGCGT
The DNA here is from genome assembly GCA_019973955.1 of Trichonephila inaurata madagascariensis. Lineage (NCBI taxonomy): Eukaryota > Metazoa > Arthropoda > Arachnida > Araneae > Nephilidae > Trichonephila > Trichonephila inaurata. Next base: position 256,620 of record BMAV01028224.1, read on the forward strand.
GTGATGCCAATTTTGTTTACTCTTTATGAAGTGTTTTCATGGGAAATCTCTTTTTATTGTGTCTTAGTTCTTTTTCATAAATATTTCCTTATTTATTACATTTTATCTTAAATGCATTATTAGAATCTTGTTCTTGCTTTAGATTAAAAAACTTCTGTCTTTTCCTAGGAAAGTTTAATAGGCTGAGTGCACTGTTAAGTTCAACACTAAGAGGAGACGCACCATCTGATCTCGTACATGCTTGTGATTTTTGTGATTATAAGACTTATATTAAATGTAATTTAATTAGACATGTAAAAAAGCATACAGGAGAAAGGCCTTATGTTTGCAAAACATGTGGAAAAGGTTATATTCAGAAGAAAAATCTGGAATATCATACATTATTACATTTGCAGAAAAAAGTGCATGTATGTGACATTTGTAAAGAGACATTTCGTAGTGAATTTTGTCTACAGGTGCATAGGATTACACATCAGAAGCAAATACTATAAGTATTTAATAAACTATTTTTGAAATTGAAGCTTGTAGAGTTAGTTTGTATCAATGGACAAAATATTAAAGTAAGATTGTGTGTATTTAAATGCAAATAGCTACATTATTATTTTGCTGTAATGTTTGTAAATATACTGTAATTACATTTTTATTGTAAAATCTTGGGTCTGACTGTAGTATTCATTTTCATGTATACATTTTTTAATTCTTAGATTTTAATTTAAACCTTTTATATATAATTTTAAATTTTGTTATAATTATGAGGTGCAAAGGTTATTTCTGTATGAATTTTTTAAAAACATTTTTATAAATAACTTTTTATTAGTTTGCTTAAAAAATATAATTATTCAAATTATTGAAGTTATATCTGAATTTTTTAAATGGGTATTAAATTACTCATTATATTAAGAAAGCCATTATAAGCTTAAAAATCAAATAAGTTATTCATTAACTTTGATCATTATGAAAGCTACATATTTTTTTTAAGTAGTGATAGTAGCTCAAAGATAAATATATATAACAATAATAGAAGAAAATTGCTAAACAAATCCTCACATATATTAGGTAAGCTTGGTTTATAATGTAATATTAAAATTGTTTTGACTAATAAAAGTTTTAAATATTAAAATAAATAAATTTCTAAAATTGATTTCCTCTACAAATATGAATTACAAGCATTTAATTTTAAAAGCATTAACTTAGATTCTTGAATAAAAAAAATTAAAGTAAAGCTTTTTCATTTTTTAACTGAAAAAAAAATGTGTATTTAATAAATGTCTCTCTAAATACATACATTTTTAAGTCATAAAATTTGATTTAATAATATATGGATACATTCATTTACTAAGCATATTTTCAGCAATAAATGATCAAATTTAATTTACATTATCAATTTATTTTGCATTATGCTTTACTTTTAATTAAAATGAAATTTCAATTTGTTAGTAGTTGCAAAATAGTGTCAGTAGTTTCATAACACAGGTTATTCAGAAATCTTAAATTAATTAATTTTTTAACTTCAAGGAGGAATTTCTTTTTTATGTATAATTATTTTTAATGGAAATTCATTTTAATTTACAGATTTATTGAAGTTTCAATGGCCATATTAGATGTGATGTACTAATTATACTAAAATTTTACAACTATTTATTTATTATTGCTTGTATTTCACATTTTTAATTAAATCACTGAAGTAAATGGCCTTTTTAAAATATATATCTCTTTCAACCTAGTATATACAAAATTAATTAAGAAAGTGTAAATTGTTTTATTGTTAATATATTGCTTTTTGTACATGCATTTATTTTTATTTTTTTCTGCATGATTAATATTTTGATTTTAATTATTTTGAGTTTTTGTGATGAATAGCTACCAAAAAATTGTCCCTCAAAATAACATAGTGTCAACTTGTCACGTAATAAAATCCAAATAGTACAATTTTTTTATATTAGTTTTTTCTATGAAATGAATATACATATAAGGTTTCCATCTTTGTTTATTCCAATATATTTCAAATGCAACAACTTCTGAATGCATATAGAATATTAATTAAAAATTAATTTATGGATATTTTTTAAAGAGTTCTCAATACAAAGAATGTTCCACTTTTTTATAGCAGAACTCTAAGTAAAAATAACATAAACCAAGATGCTGTTAGTTCCACCAACAAGGCCAAGTGCTATGTTTTTCTAGCATTTAATCCATATAAACATTTTGGAGACAAGTTTCTTTTTTCGAAAAGTTTTTTTTTTTTCATTCATTTTTATTGCGAAAAATAGTTTTTATGTAATAAAATTTATTCAATGTTTTTTTATATACTTTTTGCTTCTTAGTAATGTGTGTGTTACAAAGTTATTATTTAAGAATGCACAAGTTAATGCATTAAAAATGCAACTAGGTATATAGGTTTGTTAAAATTTATGAATTTCTCATTCATAAAAAGTTTCAAAAGTAAGGCTTCAATATATCATAACTGAATAAAGATTTAAACCATAAGAAGATATAACATGGAAAAATTATTTGTATATTTATGATATATTTGATCATTTAAAAATCAAAGGAAATAAAATTGAGTTTTGATTTTACTTAAAAAAACCCAGTATACATATGTTTTGATTTTTATATTGATCAACTTGCTTTGCATTACTTAAATGCACATAAAATTTATGAATTAAAAATTGCATTTTAAAGTTGTGTACATAAAAATTAAGTATGTAATAACTTTTGTAATACTTTAAAAAATCTTTTAAAAATGGAAAAGAATTGGTTTGTTTTATTAGTTTCTTTTTAACATTTTTAATTCAACAACCTCTTATTTAAATTTTTTATATATATATAATTTTAATCATTTGTATTTTTTCTTTATTATTATTTTTATTTTTGTATACAAAGTTCATAAATTACTACTGTATGTTAATATATAGTTAATTATATTAAGGATAAAATATAAAGTTTTAAAACTGCAACATTTTTTATGTTAAAAATTAATTCTTTGCTTAATTATTTGACATTAATGGCTTGTACAAAACATGTTTGTTTCTATTAATTTTATTTGCTGTAATTTTTATAATTTAATCCCCTTGCTGTGCATCCCGAGATTTCCACAGGTAATGTAGATGTAACAAAATTTGCACTACCCGCAATTTCCGTGGTTTTACTTTTTTTTTTACTATTTAGCTGTGCAACCTGTGCTGTTCCTGTTTATGTTTTTATGTTCATATTTTTATGATCTAATTCTATATTTTGAAATAAAAACTCTTCTAAGTATTTTTTTTCTTTTTTTTGTATTTTTTAACTTTAAAATATAGATTTATATGTAGATTTGAAATCCGTAATAAAACAATTTTTTATCCTACTTTGATGAAATAACTACGAAGCAAGAGGGTTAAGGTCGTACAATTTATTTTTTTAAAAAATCACTATCAAGTTGTGCATAAATATTCTCAAGTTCTTTTACTTTTTATTTTTATCACATATCTATTTTTAAAGTGTTATAGCATTTATACAAAAATTACATAAAAATAACATTTCTTATTTATGGAAAATAAAATTGTGTAGAAAGCAAAATAATTTTTTTAATTTGTTCTTTCATTATTTAAAAATTACTATAATGTGAACACCTCATTTGAAAAATATTCTTCTGTAAATAATTTTTATCAAAAATTAGAATTAAATTATGAATTTTAAAATTTCTTGAATATGTGCGTATTAACAGATTATAATTTTCACAGTGATCGCAGGTTTAAAAAAAATTGTATGTCTAAAAAACGGTATCAAAATATGAAAATACATTTATGTCATTTAAAATTTTATGTTTATTCAATTTATATAATCTCTTATAAATTGAAATATTAGTAGTACTTTTTTTATTTATTGCTTTCAAAAAAAAGTTTGTCTTTGAGATAAGATTTCTTAAATATTATTTATTGTCTGAATTGATTTAGTATAATTGGGAAAGTTAATGAAACCTAATGAAAGTTATTTAATTGAATTTTATGTTTTTGAAAAGGCAAAAATGTTTGTGCTAAAAATATTATAAAATTTATTTTCAGCAATTTTTTTTTTAGTATAATTATTAAAGATATAATTATCATATCTTGAATCTGTTCTCTTCTCTTACATTAGGCAAAACTGTCAGCATTTATTAGAAAAAATTATATTATCGCTGTATAAAATTTTTTCATGTTCTTGAGAAATCTACCAATTAATGAAATACAATATGAATGTTTTTTTTTTTCTCTAGGTATAGAAGAAGGTTATGATGTAAGGGTTTCAAGAAATGAAATAGAAAATGTCAGTATCACAACTTACTCCTGTAATTTATGTGATTATTCAACTATTGACAAAAGCAATATGAAACGACACATTAGGCAGCATACTGGTGAACGACCCTATGTATGCCAGTATTGTGGAAAAAGCTACATACAAAAAGTACACAGAGATGCTCATGAATTCATGCATGCAACACTAAGAATTCATATGTGTACTGTATGTAAGGAATGTTTTCGTAACATTCCTGCTCTTAAAAATCATATGCTGAGACACACAAAACAGTCCATTTTATGAGTCTTTGGTTACTCTGGGTAAGAAAATTGTTGCAGTTAATGGAAAATAAAAATTTTCATCTTATAAATATTTTAATGTAAAATACATGCATCATAGATTAAATTTTTTTAGGTAAAACATAAGTTTTTATTAAATGAAATTTTATCAGCTGATAATGAAAAATGAAATCTTCTACTTCCCCAGTATTTTGAAGTATGCTAAGTCTTAATGACATTTATATTTTTCATATGTAATTTTCCATATGTGCTTGTAGACAAATTATTCAATAGAATGTTCTGGTTTTGAAACAGGAAAAAGGTTTATGTTGATCATATAACTTTTTACAAGTTAATAAATTTAAAATAGGGTTTCAAATTCTTTATTAATTATGATTGCATATTTTTAAATTTGTTGCGATAGGTAAGTTCAAGGATGAAATTTTATTTTTTAATTTTCTATATTTGATATTTAATTTTTCTCTCTGAAAGATAGACCTTGATGAATGTTTTCTTTAAAAATAATTTAACTGAAAATGAGTGAAATCATAATTCTATGTAAGTTAATTTTGGTTCTGTGCATGTATGAGTGGTTTGGACTATAAACAAAAGTATAATAAAATCTGTTGAGAATTTATTTTTGATTTTTGTGCAACAAGTATTATTGTCATAATTAAATACTTCTATATCTTCTAAATTATGTTAAATGTTCTAGTTTTATTTACTTTTTAAAACCTTTTTTCTTTTAAAGTAAGTCTGTATGTATTTTTTAAAATTGTCATTTCTTAAATCTTATGTTGTGGCTGCCTATAAATCCATTAAGATATGTCGTGTGTGAAATGAAATTCCTTATATGATATATCTTAATTATTCTTTTCATGAAATTTGAATTGTATTATAATACTGTTTATTTATAAGCTTTCACACAATATTTGTAATCTACATTAATTTTTTTGTAAAATAATTTGTGAGTGATATACTTATCTTAGGAATAACATTGTTTTCAATAAATAACGAAGTTTTATTGCATGAATTGTTAAGGACATATTGTAGGGTGTGAGTTATTTATATCTGTAGTACTTGCATATTAACCCATTGACTGTACGTCACAAAATGCTATAATATTCATTAGCCAATAATGGGAAAAACTTACTCCCATGCATGTTCAATTTTCTGTGCAAAATTTCTGTCAATTTACTAATTAATAGGTCAATATGTTAGTACTATATATGTATATTTCCCTTTCTATGAGAATCTTAGAAATAGTGCTTTAGTAGTGCAAAATTTTATAAAATTCTATAAAAAAATATATTTTTAGCATATAATTTCCAAAAGTATGAGTGTAGCTCACTTTTGAATAATGGTAATGTTCTATTTGAGGTAAATTTTTTGAACATGTTCTTCAAGAAGATGAAATATAATTGTAACTGATATCGAACTCTTCTATAATTCTCAAAATTTTATGGCTTTGTTTTTTATATATCCATTATATATCTTATTTGTTAAAGATTGTTTCTTTATTTCATTTATAAAATTCATGCATAGTAATTTAATAATATTTTATTCTATTTAAAAGATGAATTTTATAAACATATTAAGTATTTTTATTTATTTTATTTTTTTTTTTTGTAACTATGGCTTAAAATGTGTTTCTGACTCACGCTCTCTAAAATTATTTGGGTGTTGCAAAATTTGCACTGTAATATAGGGTGTTCGAAAAGTATGAATACACTTTCAAAAATAAATTAAAAATAAACAAAGATTTTCAGTTGCATTTTTTTATGTTCCATATAGAAAAGATAAAAATTTCTGTTTAATGAAATGCAAACTTGATGACATAAAGTCCCTGTTTTTCAACATTCTCATTTCAAAATGGCTTCACTGTAAGATCAAGCACAAATTTTATAGTTTATCAAATTTAAATCTGCAACACATGTACAAAATGAAGGGGGCACCAACACACTGGAGTTTGGAAGTGAGAAAAAGTTGCCTGGGCGATGGATAGAAAGAGGAAATCAAATAACATGTCCACCTTGATCTCTAGACATAACTCCTTTGAACCTCTTGTAGGGATACATGAAAAACATTGTTTACCAATCTTCTATTAGTGACACTGAGGAAATGAAAAATCGAATTACAGTGGCCATTCATATTGATCCTGCAATTCTTCGTAGAGTTGGGCTAGAAACCTCGTATAGACTCGATGTGTTGCACACAACTAATGGTACATACATTGAAATCATGCAGTGAAGCATCTGTAAAAAAAATTTTTATATTTTCCTCTTAAAACAAACAAAAAAACTCCCATAAATGAATTGTTTTTTTATATAAATATACTTCTTGGACACCTGGTACTTCCTATATAATTTTATCTTAGTATTTTAGAACTTATAATTTCATTTCATTAAATATTTTCCATTTTCTGTGTTTAATAATCATTTTGTACTTCTCTAGTTGGAACACATTTGCCTGGATTCTTTATGAAACCTTCAGCTAAACAGACTGTTTCTCCAACGTTTAAAGGCCTTCAACTGCTATTATGTAATTTTTGTGAATACAAGACTTATCATAAAACTAATATGAATGCGCATCTAAGAAAGCATACTGGGGAAAGACCTTTTGTATGTACTACTTGCAGAAAAGGTTTCACTACAAAACAAAATCTTAAAAAACATGAAAGACTATGTGAATCACGAAGCTTACAAACAATCAACTTAATGTAACATGTGCACAAAAAATTTTCATATTTTTTTTATCTACTACTCATGTGATAATAAATAAATATTTTGCTTTGCCAGTCAGTGATATGTTCTATCATTTATTGTTTTAATGGAAAATGAATTATGAAAATTTTTAACTTTAGAAGTAACAAAATATGTAAATGTATGAATATTATTAGAATTTGTTAGCTTTATTTATTTATATATATTTTTTTTTTTATTATTGTTATTTGCTAATTGATTGCAGAGTAAATCAAAAAATTGGGTTAACATTTCTCTTATCAGCAAATATTTTATGTTTGCTGATTATATTCATTTATTGTGCATAGTATCATTTATTTGTGCTAAAAAATTGAATTTATATGACATTATGGCATTGAAATTTTATATATTTCTAAAAAATTCTCAATTATTTTATTGAATAGTTTTAAAAATGTGAAAAATTGATGTCTTTTAAGAAAAATTATTTGTTACATACACATTTTGTTCGAACTTATTTTAGGTATTTAATATTTCTATTTTTGTGTTGCAAAATATTTATATATTATTTTAACTAAACAGATTTATTATGCTAAATATGTCTTTATAAATCTGATTTTGCTTTTATCAAAATTTGTAATATAGCATCATTTATTGTGATCTTAATGTGTGATAATGTATTATGTATGTTCTAACAAAAGTAAAATCAGTTCAATTTTTTTTCCCCTTCAGGTATACAAAGCTCTAATGCTTCTCTAGAAAATGATATGGGAACATTTCTAGCAAAATTTAAAGTTTATGATTGTATTCACTGTAAGTATATTACCAATCATAAAGGCAATTTCACCAAACATATGAGAATTCATACAGGTGAACGGCCATTTGTTTGCTACATATGTGGAAGAGGATTCACTCAGAAGCAATCTATGCAGTCTCATATTGTAAACCATAAAATATAAATGTCTAGTGATGGAGAACTATGAAAGAATGCCTATTCATAAACCTTAATAATGAAATGTACAAATTTTTTTATCCAAAAAGTAGGTTTTAGTGAAGTAAAAGTAAATAATAGTTTTTAAAGGTATATTTTTCTTAATTCATAATGATAAAATTCAATTTTTTTTTTATTAAAAACTTATTGTAATTGAAATCTGTGTATATATATATATATTTAGCCAGCTGGGTGGCATAGTTGGTTTGTCGCTGGCCTTCTGCACTCGAGGTTGTGGGTTTAACCGTGGCCCAAGGAGGTAGATTTTCATGATGCAGAAAATCGACAGCATCCATGTCGTATGATTATGCTGCATGTATAAAAATTCCTTGAGTACCCGTTTGGCTTGGGTGCTCTAGGCAAAGTTAAATTCCTTCGCACAATTTTGCATCACCAGAGCTCAGGTGCCTCCCTCTGGGAAGGAAACTGGACATCAAAATTACTTGCTGCAATTGGTATCACCTATATGGGTGCAGTACTAAAAAGTGATACCAGCTCCTGAGGAACGTTTTAGGCCTGAAAAAGTAAAAAATACCAATCTGCAGTCCCATTAGAGAAATATATATATAAGCATTGGTGATATTTTCTCTTAAGGACTTAAAAGATGTTAAATCATCAGAAAAATTCCACAATTCATAAAATTTGATTTATTGTCTGAAATTGTTCTTTGAATTTAAAATCATTTTTGTTAAAATAACACTTAGGATGAATTAATCAAAAAAGAGTATTGTTTTGATAAATGTTTTTCTAATATTTAAAAAATTTGTTCAGAATATATTGAACAATGCATAATGCTATAGATAATGTGTATTGATTGATGTTTTAATTTTTAGATTCATTTAAATTTAGATATATTAGTTGTAAACATTAATAAAAATAAATAAAATGCCTGTCATTTAGTCCAGTTTTAATGGATGGGAAATGTATATACATTTTTTATAATCAAACACATTTCTGTTATTTTTCACAGTTTGTTTCAATGTAGCTAAATAGATAGCAATACATAGTAGAATTCAAAAGTTCAGGGACACATGGTGTAAAAGTCCTTACTTTATAAGTTTCAAAATACAAACACACAACCATTTTCAATATAATCCCTTTGTGCAACTTTTTCCAGCATTTGTACAATCTTTTTTGAGTCACTGCTGGAAGCCATCTTTTGCAATCTCCTATAACGCCTCCTGCAATGCTGCTTTTACCTTAGTTGAAAACACAAATTAATGCATTTCAGATGGTTTTACTTTAACCAGATGCTTTGGTTGCTATGAGTGACTGTAGTCCTGAAACTTCTGAATCCTTGTAGTGTAAACGTGTGATAAAAAAATCATGTTAGAATAAATTTTACTTATCTTGTGTAAATTTAATTTTGAGAATTATTGATTTTCTTTCCATATATTTTATTTAAATTGCGGTTGAAATATTTTCCTCCTTGTTTCTGATTCGTTATTTTTTTTAAAGTTATTATATTAGGTATGCTGGAAAGTTCTATGCATTCTGGTTACAACAAGTTTCAAGTTGGAAAAGGCTTGATTCAGCTCAACAAACCATTTCAGACTATATTTGAAAACTAGGACTGGTGTTAAATTTTTGAGTTGGGTGCTTATAAGTTAAGGGAGAAGAATTTGAATGATTTTGTCATCATATACTTATCTCTGCTTTCAAGAAACAAAATCGAACCATTCTTAAAATTGGATAATTGGGAATTAAAAGTCGTTTATACCTATGAAAATATAGTAAGATAAAGGACAGTGTGAACTTGGAAAACCTGCCTCCACCTCCTCTAAACCAAAGCTTAGCCTGAATTAGAGCATGTTGTGTATATGTACGGCATTTGAGAATTAATACATATTGAGCTGTGGAAACCAAATGAAAAGCAAAATTCAGAGAAGTACTGTCAGCAATTGAATAATTTAAAAACTACTCCAAGAAAAGAGGCTGGCAATGTTTAATAGGAAGGACATCATACTGCTTCGTAATAATGCTGGGCCACATGCTACTTTAGAAACTTGTCAGAATCTTGCAGAGCTAGACTAGAAAATTCTGTGACACCCACCATACTTCCTGGATTTAGTACCCTCCAGTTATCACTTTTTCCCCCATCCTTACAAAAAATTTTGTAGTGCCAAAATATTTCAAAAATGAAGCAAGCGTTAGTTAAACAAAAATGAAGCAAGCGTTAGTTAAACACTTGTTTAATTTTTTACCTCTAGGGATAAGGCATTTTTTTAAAAAATGGAGTATACAAATTGTTACTATGCTCCAAGAAGTCAAAAATAATGATGGCAACTATATTATTCAAGATATATAAAAAATGTATTATTTTGTTTATTCTAAAAACAGATAGAGCTTTCTGGTATACCTAATGCGTAAATTATACTTGATAGAAAAAGAAAAGTTTGATCAGGAAATAAATGCTAAGGCAATTCTTACATAGAAAAATTAGCTAAAAGGGTGCAAATTTATTTAAATTCCTTTTTTATATAAATTGAAAAAAAAAATGAATTTTTTTAGAATATGAGTAACATTTACTTATATATTTATTTTCAAGTAGTGTTAGTTTTATTGAAAATCATGCCCTATGATGATAGCAACAGTCTATTTTGACTCTTGCAAGAAATCTGAGGGTATAAATATGTTGATTTCTGCTCAGTATTTTTGTGAAAATATAATTATTTATGTATTTGTTTTTTTAAATGTGTGAAGAGAAACTTTGATTGCATGGATATAATATATGGTTAGAATGCTGGTGCATGAAAATAAAATAATTTTCACTATATATTTTTTTATTTTTATTATCTCCATAAGTACAAAATTTAGCATGTATATAGATCAATACAAATAAAAATATGTACAACATTTATGGTACCTACTGTTCACATCAGTACAAAAAGTCTAAACTTGAGAATACAAGATGGAACAAGAAAAAGGAAAGAAAATGGTAATCCTTTTGTAGTTAAACAATTCACAATGTAAATTGATGCTGGAAATGGGACAATTTATAAGTCCTTCTCCACCAACAAAGCTGTGTTCAGATCCTGGGAAGAAGAATTGCAATTCAACTCTCCAGCATGTTGTGAATACGCTCCATAGGATTGAATTGCAGAGACGTGGATGGTTGGTCCATGTGAATATCCACATTTTCTAGAAATTCATTAGCTGGATTGAGATTTATGTGAACAACTGTTTATTCATAAAAATGAAATGGGCTCCATCCCCATTTAATTTTCATGTATGGTGTATATATATAGAATACACAAGAAATAATGGTAGGTGGTAAAGAAATGGTAAAATTTTTCGAATTGTATGATTAAATCATTCAAATATTATGACAATTTGTAAACCAACAAATTATAAAAAGGTAGATTCTTTTCAAAGGAGGCCAATCCTTTCAAAATTCTAGTGTGTTGACAAGTGTTTTCATCTGTAAAAATGAGTAAAAGGCAACTGAACATAGAAGATTTAATCCCTATAACTTATATAAGTCAGAAAGCCTTTATCAAAGGCATAGACGTCTGTGCATCTATTCAATTTTATACCTGCCCAGAACATGATATCTCTACTACCATAATGGTATGTTTTTTGGATGTTAGAAGACATGTAGTAAGCCCTTAGATTCCACCAGCTGCAGATATGTTGAGAATTAGCAGTCACAATATTGTACTAATGTGAACAGACAAACAGCATGTCTTGCAAACAAACCTGTCACACCTAGCCTTCTGGATATCATATAAAGTCTAGCGATGTTTTCCTTGGGACTATCCTGCCTTGAGTCTTCCAGAGATTTTCCATTACCCAAATTTTGTGTTAGTTATTTTAATTGTTTACTATTGAATTTTGCCTAATATCAAACCTATGAAAGGTGTAGAAATTGATATGTGTGCTTGCAAAGTATTTTACTGTAAATGTACATGTACTAAAGTAATTGGCATTAAATTTTTTTAAAGTATTTGTTTTACTTCTCATTCAGTACTTTTTTATTAGGAATTCAGCTAAATATACAAACTCTTCTGATTCTCATTTTAAATTTCTGTAATAAAGTGTTTTATATTTTAATATTTATTTGTAGCATTATTAATAAAATTTCTATTTTATTCTATCTTTTTTTAGAAAAAAAAGCTTTTCTATGATGAAGATTATCTGATGAGAGTAATCTTTAAAGTTGCTTAATTACAGTTATTGAATAATGACTTATATAACTATAATTTCTAAGTCAAAAACACAGTTTTGAAATTTGAATTGTTTCAATTTTTTAAAGTAAATATTTTAAATTTTTATAATTATTCCTATGCATATATTTTAATGGAATTCCTATATTTTAGCAGAACCTTATTAATTTTTTCTTTGCCTGTTAATAATAGAAATTAATAAGTTGTGTATGATTTATGTGATAATTATGTAATGTGATTTAATTTTCCAAGATTTCTTAAAAAATGATCTCTAAGTAATATTTTGTAGTTTTCTACAAAATAAAACAATAATAAGATTGTTGATATATTACTTAGATTATTTTAAGTTTCAAATTAGTTAAAAATGATGACAGGTTTTTTTTTTGTTTCTGATTATATTTGTAAATGAAAATAGTGACATATTTTTTAAAAAATTAATTATTTTTATTCTTGCATTTAACTCTTCATATTATATTATCCTTCTCTAATGGGCGAGCTTATACATTTATTTATCGATAAAGTTATAAAGAAGTAATAAATTATCTTTATATTCACATTATTTTGTTTCCAATTGTTTTGTGTATCATACTTTTAAGTATTCTTTTAATATTCATAACTTTTATTATGATATGAAAAGAAAATAAATAAATTTATTGTAAATTTTTTTGTGAGAATTGCATTAAAAATATTTTCTCCTGTTTTTTTAGGTGTTAATTTACATCATGAAATGATTGCAGGATCTTCTGCAAAACAATTCACTTCACTAGCTATTACAACACATGCATGTTCTTATTGCAACTATGAAACTTTTTCTCGAAGTGACCTTACAAAACATTTGAGAAAGCATACAGGAGAGCGTCCTTTTATTTGTAAAATTTGCGGAAAAAGTTTTTCTCAAACTTCTAATCTGAGAAAACATGAACAAATACATACGTTTCAAAATCTACACATTTGCAATTTATGTAAGAAAAGCTTTCGCAGTAAAGGATCTCTTCAATTTCATCTCTTTAATGAGCATAAAATGTAAACACAAATATTTTTGTAATATATGTTAAACTTTTTTCTAGGCATTTGTTTATAAGTACAATTTGAATTTTTATTCTGAATTTATTTTTGTAACTTTACTTCTCTCTCAAATGATGGACTTTAAGTAATACTTAATAAAAATTTTATTTTTAATGTTCTTTGGTTCAAAACTTTTTTAAATTGATTGCCCCCTCCTCCTCCTTTTGATAAGACTTAAAAATTAAATGAAATGTCTTTTTATGTGTAATGTATGGCAAATTTACCAAGAGATTTGTATATTTTAAAGAGATGGAAAATATTTATAGAAATGTGAAGCAAAATTATATCAAGGAAAGCTATCAAGAATGAAAATTTTCCATCCTGTGACTCTTGAATTTACCTCTATAAAAATAAACTTTGAGCAATAACTATATATATTTAACTATATTTTAAAAATTCATAAGCAAGATTAAAAGCAGTTTTTATATAGTGGTGTTTTTTAACCCTATTTTTTTTATGTTCAAAAAGAATTTTGCTGTGCTGTGGTAAATGTATTCAATGATGAAAGAATTGGTGGATATGTGTATGTACTGTACTTTTCAAATTTATTTTTTAAAAAATCATTAATACTCCAATTTGAGGAAATTGTTTTTAAAATATGTATATATATGTGAGTTATATTGATTTCATGACATAATTTGGTATTTTTAGTTAAATAAAACATGTTATAAACTTTTGCCTTTTTTTTATTATTGAAAGGCTAAAGAGATTTTTTTTAATGATCTGTGAATTTCAGTAAAAGTTTGTTTATGATTGTTATGCAGAATTTAAAAAAAAACTGATAAAATTTACATTGACTGCTGTTAACAATTATCAAAATAAAATTTATTCCATATTTATGCTTTATAATAAATAATTTGACACATGAAAATTATTATATGCATCTAGTATAGGTCAAAGGTTTTTCACAGTTTTTTATCATTAGCCAGGTAAGTTAATATTTTGATATTTTTAATAAAATTTTCTAGGATTTTTTTAAAATGATTTTTAATTTTGTTATTATTGCTAATGTTTGTATTAATTATATTTCAGTTTGGTTTGTGTGTAGTCTTGTGTTACAGCAACACTTAGTTGGTTTGGGAGGTGAAGCAACAAAATCTATTATCCCCTTGAAAATTCTGAACATTTGTTTAAAAGCTACTTCACAGTCAAAGTTTTCTGAAAGTAATATTGCTAAGTGAGTCATTCTCGAGTATATTGCAGAAATGATTTCTATGAAAACTATACTTCATAACTAAACATACTATACTTTCTTTGAGGACAAAGGAAAATTAAACATTAATATAGGGAATTTTTCACAGAAAAAAATAATTTGAAAAGCATATTTACAAAAAGACAATTTTATCTCTTTTCATGGGGGCTCTTTATATGGGGAATCAGTGTTACTAAGTCCCCAAAATATTTGATTTTCAGAACTTTTTGACTCTGAATATGTTTTCTTTGCATAGTGGGTAAAAACACTGACTCTAATAATTTTTGAATATTTTCAGTAACAATTATTATTTGCTTCTCTGGCATTTCTTAGAAAGCTTGCAACATTGTGTTCATCTTTTTTTCCCCCATCAGATTGCACATATTTAGACCTTTTACAATGGTAGAGTATCTTTCAGAACTGGTA
Source organism: Trichonephila inaurata madagascariensis (assembly GCA_019973955.1). NCBI lineage: Eukaryota > Metazoa > Arthropoda > Arachnida > Araneae > Nephilidae > Trichonephila > Trichonephila inaurata. The sequence continues at coordinate 271,691 of BMAV01028224.1, forward strand.
TCACAAAACTTTCTTGCCTCTCCCATAGTTAGATATTGCTTAGATTTAAATTCTAATATGACATAGTTCTGGTTTTTTTTAACTAAACTATCCACTTCCCAACATCATTTGTCTCCTATAATTCTGTGGCCGTGTCTATTAAAGGTACATTAGTTGGGAACTCATGATGAAAGAACCTGGATATCTATGCTTCCCATGTTATATTGCTGCCACTGAAATCTTTAAAATTTTATCTACAGTCAAAATCTGTGCCGCATACACTGGATCTGAGATGGTAAATTGTATTTTTCTACTATGTTTGAAAGATTAGTTAAATATATTTTTATGTGTGGAAATTTTAGTCTTAATTTCTGCATGCAAGAGCTGTGGATTTGATTTTGGTATTTGAGAAGATCTTTGTTTTCTAATTAAACATCGATGTCAAGGATTTCTATCAGCTCTTATTATTAGTTCTTTATCACTTTTTAGGATTCAGAAATATGTTAGTGTTCCTGCATCCATCATGTTTTTATTAACCATGGTGTTTGAATCAAAAGAGGAAAAATAATATATTGGTTTATTTACCTAAGTTCACAATTGAAAAATAAATTAATATGATTAACACTTGTTTTCTTGACAATCCAAGCTTAAACTATAAATAAACTACCCCTGTGTTATGAAATGATGAACAATTTAATAAGAGGGATTTTAAATATCATCTGAAAGAATATATAAATGAATACATCTCTTAAACTGAATGTTTATATTATAGAGTATTATAAATATGGTGTGTTTTTTTAAATTGGCATGCTATAATTTGTTTTAAAAAATATTCTTTGATTTCTATTAACTTGCTTGATTATGGACTATGCACTAGGTACTTGAACTTCAATATATATATATTAGTAAATTGAAACTAGTAAACATATTTACTCAGGAGTTTTATAACTTTCTGTATCTTATTTTAATTGCTATTTTATTTTTATTAAAATATGAACAAGAAGCAATTATACAATATTAATGTTTATTAAAATTTATAATTTTTTCGAGTATTTATAAAGGTTATGGAATCATAGCTTACATTGTTAATATTAACTGTTTTAAATTATTAAAAAAAATTGCTGAATGTGATTTCAGTGTATATAAATGCTAAATTTGTTATATTTTATGTATTTTAAGAAAAAATTCTATATTTACTCTAATTTTTACATATATTGATTGTAAGCATAATTTTTCATACCATGATTTGTGTTTATTTTGAATTAGCTTTTCAAGACTGGGCTTTGTCTGATTTTAGACTTAGAAAAGTATTCTGTCTGTGTGTGTCTACCTAAGTATTGATTGACTGTTAATAAATACTTTTGAATTTTCATTTTTATATCCTGAAGACACTTTTCAAATTATTTTTGTGTTTGTTTCGATATTTGTAATGAAACAATTTGTCAATTTCTTTGCACTTGACTATAGCCTAAAATAAACTTATTTTTATGCATTATTTCTAGGATTTAACAAATTATCTTATTTGCTAGATAAACCAAAGGAAAGAAGGTTGCTATTATAATCTCTTTATTACTCGGAAATTTATCTCATTTACTATTCATATATAACTGTGATATAGCCAAGTGATCATGATTGTCAATTTCATAGCCAGCAATGCTCTGAGTCAAAAGTGCTGGTTCAAATTTTGATTCCACTAAGAAAAACTCATCGAATAAAATGATGAGGATACTCACTCAATTGTCACGTACGTCACAGACTGTGGCACAAAATTACAAGATCATCCTTCTCTTAAATAGCTTAAAGTGGGATGTTAATTCAGATAAAACTGCAAACTAACTGAACTTATTAAACAACTGCAAATAAATTTTAGTAGCTATTTAACCACAGGGAATTATCCTGAAAATGTTTTGAAGATTTTCCTAGAAATGAACTTTACAGAATGTTCTTATCATTTTTTCTTAACTACTGTTTTAATTCTTCATTTCATATTTTTGAAAAAATAAACATTTAAGATTTAAATAAGCATCTCAAGCTTTTAGATTATTTAAAAATTCCTTTTTTAAAAGTTTTAAATGAACAAATAACATTTAAAATATATAAATATTTTATAATTTCTTCATATATCATTTAAAAAAAATTTAATTATTTATTGTCATATTTTTAGCACTGCTGCTAAAATGTAGAAATTTGTAAACAGTATGTTATAATATGTCAATATTTATTTAAATATATTTTGAAGTAGAAAGTTGGAAAATCTTAACTCTTCTTTATTTTAATCCAGTTTTTTTCTACAGGTTTGAAATCTGTTTTGACAAATGAACAGTACATTTTAAATTCAGAACAAATGGAAATGGAAAATGTGCTCTCTGTACCGTTTCATAAGTGTACATACTGCAACTATGTTACCTACAACAAGAGTGATTTAACAAAACACATTAGAAAGCATACTGGAGAAAGACCTTATAAATGCACTGTGTGTGGCAAAGCTTTTGTGCAGAAGCAACATCTGAAGACACATGAAAAGCTGCATTCATTACAAAAACTACATATGTGTTCTATTTGTCAAGAATGCTTTCGATCAAGTGCTACTCTTCATTGTCACATGATGAACCATTAAGTTATATTTATTTTAATAACTTTTCCATTCATTGTTTTAATCAAAATCTGAGTATCTTTGTAATCAAGAAGATGAAATATCTCTTTAAATAAATTTTTAAGGCACGTGGCCATTTAACTATTGTATGATAAAAAAAATGAGGTTCTAATTTTTTCACGTGCTGTATATTATAATCATAGCTGATTATAATTGATGTGATGCAAGCTATGTGAAAAAATTTTTGTCTTTAATGAGATTAAAACATAATATTTTATTGGAATAAAATCTTGTTAGAAAGGATTTTTATGACACTATTATTTACCGATGTATTATTTTGGAGAATCTTGTAAATAAAAAAATAATGGGCTGAAAAAGTTAATAAATTTTCTGCTAAAGTAAAATATGTTTTAATTAAAACACTTCTTTGTGAAATTTAAAATAGATATTCTTTTAGTGAAATTTTAGAAATGTGGTCCTTTTTTTATCTGTAGTGGCATAATTTTTCTAGTATAAAGCTACATTTATAAGAATAAAATACAAAATTTTGTTATGTTTGAGTTTGTTAATATTTGAAAGGGCTTTAAAAATGTCATGTGCATCTTTTATGTATGTTTCAATTTACATAGAATTTAATGTTGATGCATTGAGGTTGTGTCTCGTATTTATTAAAAAAGCATTTAGAAGTTTGCCAATCAGTTCAAGTAATGGTTTTTAACAAACTTTTTTTTCTTGCAATTTTTTTTTTTTCCAAAATTGAATACTTTATGTAATATCTGATTCATTCCTCAGAAATATTTATAAAATATATGAATTTTTGGTTGTTCATAAGGAAAATTTATTATTTTGAAAATACATTAAAGAAAGAATTCCTTTTGTCTCATTGTCTGTAATTTTTATATCATTATTCTTCTCAAACATTAATAGTTCATTATGTATATTTTAGCTTAATTGTATTTGATAAATGAATTAACATTGATAATGTTTTTACTTTTTTTTATAAACATTAATTAATGTAATACTTTTTGTTTTGACTTTACTACTATCTGTTTCATTTTTATTTTTATGATTAAACTATAAGTAATTCATAAAAATTTCTAGTGATTTACTTTCTGTGTTACTAATCTAATGTTTTCTTAATCCCAGTTCTTTAAAAGGGAAAAGATTACAATTTTATGGAAAAAAAACCTAAAAAGTATTTAGTCTCTGCACATATTATAGAATTTTGCTGTAATCAATACTAGTATGTGATTTTTAGAATACTCATTATAAATATTCATGCTCTGTTTTATCTAACAGTCTGTTCTAATAGTGTAAAGAAAAATATTAATAATATTAGAGAAATATATTTAATAAATTCATTAAGTAATAAGTAAAAAAGGTCTATTAAGGAAAAAAACACTTCTTAATGTCAATATTTTCATGTTTGAATTATATATGTAATCAGTTTTTACACTTTTTAATTGATGAATATTTCTTTATGTATACACATCAGATAGAATTTAGAAATAATATTGAGTAAATGAGTATTCGACAAAAATAACTTTACTGAATTACTAATAAAATTCTTAGGCTTAAATTTCTGTAAAAATTTTTAATATGTATGCCAGTTACATACATTTTCTTTCCTTTCCATGTATTATATTATTATTTTTTTTTAATTAAGACTCCCCATTCTTTTTTTTTAGAACTGAAATTTGTCATGAAGTATTGCAATGGTTCTGCAGATTCTGTGGAAAATGTAAAAAATCATCCATGCCCTTATTGTGGATATGTGGCATCTTACAGAAGTGGTTTAATAAACCATATACGAAAGCATACTGGTGAACGTCCATTTACGTGTAAATACTGCTCTAAAGCTTTTTCTCTGAAACGAAATTTATATGATCATGAAAAATTGCATGAAGCTAACAAGATACATATGTGTGATAGTTGCAATGAATGCTTTCGTTCATACTCTGCTCTCAAAATACATAAGTTATTTCATAAGAAAAGATGAAAATATTTTTTTTCTGTATTGCAACTAGTAACGTTTACTTGATTTTTTTAAGATGTAGTGAAAATTATGTACTAATTTGTAAAATTTTGTTTCAAAATGGCACTTTTAATTATTTTCTAATTATTACTCCAGATTTATTTCTGTATAATTTTATGGTATAAATTTATTTAATAGAATATTTGATTGAAAAGTGCTCATATGCATATATATGTTTTTTATATAATTTATCTTGATATAAGTTAGACAAATTGAAGCTATATTCATCATTGCTATTTACGAATAATGTAAATAGTTGTAAACTTAGTTTATGTGTGTTAATAAAAAGGTTCATGGTCTAATGTACCAAAATCAGTAAAGCCTAATATACCTATATACACAAGAGGAATGGTCAGTGCCCGATTACTCATCAGGCAGAGTAGACAATTGCCTATGGGCCCCACCCTTTTTAGGGGTGCACAAGATCATGTTTTGTTAATGCTGCAAAAACAGGCTACAGAACATAGTCCATGTAGTTTAATCCAACTCTGGGAGTGATCCACAAATTCGGACTCCCCCCTCCCATAGCCCTTAATATATTTGTATATAAATACGTAAAATTTAATGAAGTATTTGTTATTAATAATTTATTTTTTACTGCTTTTTGTTCCTGGTGGTCAACTAAACAAAAACAAAAAATGTTTTTTTGGCATATTGGGGTGTGATACATGAATGGTGGAGTATTTTAGACTTTCTAAGGCGACTTTCCGTTGGTGGTGTATTCAGTTAGAAGTGCTCTGCTGGAATGTATTATCATCTTATTATTCAGATTCCGGGGGGGATTTCCCTCCCCTTTCTACCAGGTCATGTTAAAAGATATCTTTTATTATTATTATCTTAGTTTTATCTTGTTGTGAAAGAACTGCTACAAAATTCTTTTAAATTTTAATGTCTTTCTGTGATTTGTAATAAGTAATAAAAAGTTAACTGTACTATTTGTTCAAAAAATCAAATAGAAAAAGCTAATTGTTCCACTTCTTTTTTTTTTCCCCTTTGTTCAAAAGTTTGTTTTTTTTTTTTTTTTTTTTTTTTTCCAAAATATTGGCTATAAATTAGTTAAATAAAAGAGAACTATTTAAGTTATCTTGTAATTTTAAGTCTCTTTTCCACTTAAGTGGGAGACAACAAACCTCTCAGCAAGGCCCCCCCCCCCCCCCCCTTCCTCAGTCATCTTATGCTCTTTCATATGTACATTTTCATCAAATGAGGATTTCAATATTTTTTTATCAAAACAAGAACTTATAATTGATATTTCTATTTACAAATTTTACAATAGTTTCTCATAAATTAGAAAATATTATGTCATGTAAACCTTGAAGCCCAGTAGTTAGTGCATCGCGCTTCCACACCACAGGTCCAAGGTTCAAACCCCAGGCTGGGCAAGGTTGACAGCCTTTCATCCCTTCAGTGGGTCGATAAATGAGTACCAAGCTTGCTTGGGAACAACACTGGGGTTTTGGGTTAGACTGACCACCTGACAGAACATCTACTCAGAGCCCAAGGTCGCCTATACTGAGTTGGGCACAGTAGGCCTTGGCCCTCATGGGCTGTTGCACAATTGAATTAAGTTATGTAAACCATAATATTTGTAATTTTCATCAATATTCAAACTTATATATTTCCATTGCTTTTCTGATCACTATGTTTAAAATTTTACTTTAAAAATCGGATGGATATAAATATTCAATATTCTATCATTTATCAATTATGCAAAAACTGATTTTTAGTTCAGAAATTCTGATTGCAAGGATTAGGAATTGCAATAAAAAAGATTCAACTGCATAAGGTCAATATTATTCATGTCGGTATTGTACTTATTTTTCTTTCAGTAGAAGCAAAGCGATAAAGACATGGTACATGAGAATGCTCATTTATATGTAGTATTTGTTGAAGAAAATAGCAATCAATTTTTATTTAAAAACTTTATTTGATATTTTATTAAAAAATACTATTACATAGATTCAGTGGAATTTTCAATGAAACAGTTATTTCTGAGTTTGTAAATGCTGTATTAAGAGGTACAAAAACGTAAAATAACTGATGATAGTGGTTACATTCATATTATATTAATAAAGTGGATTGTGTGAAAAAAAAATGTGTGATCATTTTTGTTTCATACTACAAAGAACTGTATAACTGTAAATTGCTTTGAGTATTATTTTTTTGTTGGAATTTGATCATCACACATACACAGAGAATTAATTGTAAATGCTCTTTAAATAAATTTTAATTCCACATTATCATCTTAATATTTTTGTTTTAAAGAATTTAATACATTCTGAAAGTAAATACCATATTTTTATGGAATTTTAATAACCATTATCTATCAGTAAAAAATTTGTTGTTGAATTTTAAAAATTTATATTGAAGTGTGTCTTACTGTTAGAATAATTTATTTAAAAGTATTCATGAACAAGAGATTATTTACATTCCAATGGATAATTATTATGAATTTAAATTTAACAAGATTTCTATGAGTTACAAAATTGTTTTTGATCATTAGCTGAAAGACTCTTCTGGATTTTAGAAAAGATTTATGATAAAGAATAAAGGTATGAATACATGATGCATGTGTTTTTATTTACCATAAATATATATACCTTTTTTCCCCACTTGGAGACAAATTAAATTTATTTTAAGTAAATTTATATCTTTTAGTTAAACAGTATGTGTTTTCTTGTCAGTTTATGTATATTGTGTGACTAAAAATTATATTTATTAGTATATTTGTAATATAGATATATTTAAATAATAAAATGTTTTTGGAAAGATTATAAATCTAGTCCTTTTGATTTTTTTTTATACATTTGTTTTAAAAAAAATTTATATATATATATCAAACTTTTAGTAATGGAATTTTTTCTGGTGGTAAAATTTTATTTCAAAATCCGAGTGCATTAAAAAATGTTAAGATGATGAGATATGTTATTTCTGTAAATTTACGTAAAAATGTCACATTTATTTTGCTTGTTTTAAAAGTATATTTTGCTTATACCAAGGGTATCAAACTCATAGCCCACAATGAGCATTTTTGGTGCCCGACCAATGTATAATAAAATTTAAAAAATTCTCCTGAAATAGGAAAGATAGTAGCAGAAAAGAGATGTCTAGTGTCAGAAGGTAAACATCAAATTTTTCTTGTTCCATTATAAATGTTAATTACAATGTATTATTCAAAATATACCTACATTTCTATGACTATTGATTTTTTTTTAGGCCCACCGAAAGTTAAACTTTGTTTGTTTGGCCCAAGTTAACCTTTGAGTTTAACCACCCTTGGTTTACACCAAATTATGGAACATTTTTTGCTGGGGAATTTAAATATTTCCTTTTATTTATGGGATTTGTTATGTCTATTATATATAATTTTTAGTATATTTTAATGGTTTTTTTTTTACATAGAGAACTTTTTAGTTAAGTATCTAGTTTATTTTTGCTTTTTAAAATATTTTTAATTTTTATTATAGGAATATTGATTCCGACTACAGACCCAGGATTAAGTGCATCTAATGTTAAAAGGAATTCTGGGGGACCTCCAATGCTTTCATGCTTGCATTGTAACTATACAACTGTTCATAAAAGCAATTTCAAAGCTCATCTTAGGAAGCATACTGGAGAACGTCCATTTGTTTGCAAAATTTGTGGTAAAGGATATACCTCAAAACAAAATCTCCAATCTCATGAGCATTCACATGCATTACAAAAGTTACAAATGTGTTCTATTTGTAAAGAATGCTTTCGTTCACCTTCATCTCTTCAATTTCACATGCTGACCCACCCAAGTTAATTTATTTGTGATTTGTGTTGTATCCAATTGTGTTAGAAATATGAAAAGAGTTATCTTTTCTGTAGATATGGTTAAATTTAAGTCTTCCCCCATATTCTAGTTATAGAATTTACTCATAAAAGAAGTGAAACTTGATATTATAGTATTTCATGCATTATATTGATCAAACTTTACAACATATATAAATCCTGAAAAAATACTTTGTGGTAATTGCATATCTACTTAACCTTTTTAGCTTTGAGATATTTTGTGTATTTTAGAACAAAACATACTTGCAAGCATATAAGGAAAGGTAATTTTACCCAGAGAAGCATTGCAACTCTTGTAATTAGTTTACATATTTTCTCTTTAATTTGTTAAATGATTATTTTTGGGAGAATAATCCACAATCATTTTAAAATGAAAGAAACTGTATTGACAGAAGAGATCAAAACATAATTTTAGAAATTAAAAATATTCAATGGCCTAAAATATTAACCTCAATTATTTAGTATTGACTGGAGGCATTGAAAAATATACGTTTACGCTTAGAGCTTTTCAATTGATTCATATAGACATAGGTAAAGTGTGATTGTAGAAAACCAATTGGAACCACAAATTGACTATGTAAGTTCAAAAGTTAATCTTGGAAACATTTCTGAGATACAAGATGTGTTTAAAAACTGTTGTTTTCTAAACAATTTTATATCATCATAAGGGTTGTTTTCTAGTAAATTGGCTTTATAATTAATTTTAAGTATATTTTTAGTTCATATTAATAGTTTATTATATCCAGGCTGATGAACATATTTATTCAAATTAGAAAGAAGTCACTCTTTATCATAACACTATCCCTATAGGTGTCATGAATAACTACTGGAAAAATCAGTGTTACCAGGTTTTTTAATAATATTTGTAAAAAAAATTTACTTGAGGTGATTTTGTACTCATGGTACCTTTTAAAATATTAAAATTGATTGTGTGTGCAATTATATAACTATGGGGAGCTCTATAATAAGTTTGTTTGTAACAATATTTGTTGTTTAGTATGAAACTAAAAACTGGTGTGACTGAACTGGACTAAAAAGTAGTATAATTTAAATTCAATGCATACAATTAAATTATAATAGGCTTTTAATCGCATTTTCCATAATTTATGTTTTTAAGTACATTTTTAAAGTTTTTCAAACTTAATGTTACTTAATAATGTTCTTATAAAGTTAAATAAAGACTGTGACAGTTATTTTGTGATGTATCAATTTTTTAACACTAACCTTTTCATTATATAACCACCTTTATTTGACTTTTTTTTTTTTAACTGGCTGCTTAATTTTAAATACATAGTGATTAATTTTCATATAGTGATTTAATTCTTTTAATATGTATTTTTAATGATTTTTGTCCTCAACTATTTAGATAAGATATATTAAATTTAACGATTCTGTGTTAATGTGTGTGTTCTAATATTTCTCATCATTTTTTGTGCACATCTTGGGAAAAGGCTTTGATTTGTATTTCATATAATTAGATTTTATTTGTGGTTCTTTAAAAAAAAAAAAAGCACCTGGTGATGTTATTTGTTATCTGTTTGATATTTTATGAATATTTCTGTGATATCAGTATGTTAATAATTTTTAAGTTTTGCTGGGATTAGTTAAACTGAAATGAGATAATTCTTAGATTCATTTTGTAATATTTCTAACAAATTAAATCATGAGAACACATGCAAATATATATAGTGTGAATAGTTGTAAATAACTATTATTCAAATAGTACTAGTATATTATAACATTAGGGGGATGTTAAGCACCATAAATACATTTAAAAAATAATTCATTACATAAATAAAATTAAAATTGAGGAAATGTTCCTGTAATACATTTGTTTACTTTGAAGAAAAAAAGCCACTAAAAATTATTTAACATGTCATTCTATGAATAGTATTTCTAATTTATGCATGTCAATGCTTTACTTAATTTCCTGTCATGTTATATTCTAAAACATGATCCTCTAAATTAGGGGTACTCAACCTTTTTTCACGCTGGTTACAACTTGAGGATTAATGGGGGAAAACATAAGACCAAGGCAATATTGGACACTTAAAATATGGAAATTGATCAAAATATTAAAACTCATTTTTGGCTTTTAATACTTTATTAATCTCTATCAAACACACATAAAACTTTTTTTAGTTTTATACATTTTTTACTGAGTTATGGGGTAGTATCAGTTTTCCCTTTCATCGATGACCAAGTTCCTAGTTTACATTCTACTATCATACAAACAAAGCTGCCATACCATTTAATAATTTAATTTTTTTTTTCCTTTTGACAAAATCTCTTATTTTTATATCAAATATTAATTTATCAAGTGCAGAATGGCAGCAAAGAGGAGTTTTGACTGAATTTTGGACTGAAATCAGTATTATTTGTTTATAATTAAAACTTGGTTTTACCCATAAAATAGTCACTACTCCATCTCGGTTCACACTTCACTGTTATTTGTTATTACTAACCGTTATGGTAACAAATAGAAGAAAAAATCTTGCTATTTGTACCCGTGCAACATTGATAATAAAATTGGTTGATTTGATTTCTTGATTGATAGAATTTCCCGCTACATTTTTGATAAATTGTTCTTAAATAATTGAATTTTTTAGAGCAATGGGGGGGGTCATGAGCGGGCCACTCAGAAAAGCCCGGTAAGCCACATGCAGGCCGCAGGTTGAGTATCGCTGCTCTAAATCTTTGAATATCTGTAATTGCTCTGTTAAGAAACTGTCTTCCTGTTTTATAAAACTTTGCTTTTTAATGATATGAATTTTTATTCATTCAGTTCATAATTTTGATTATATAAAAGAAAGTTCAAAATATTTGTTAATGGGTTTATGATTTCCATTTATTTCTGAAGGTTTTTAAGTACCTAATAAGATACAATATATGTAAGTTTATAAAGTCTAATTTATTTAAATCCATGCTGTTATCTATGTATTCTACCATGTTATATTTTAAAGCAGTTTTTGATTAAGAATGTCTTTTTTTTTTTTTTAAAAAAATAAATTTAAAAATAAAAAGGCAAAAACTATGTATTTAACCATTTTGATATATTTTTTTCAAAATTATTTTTTACTAGCAGTGATACATGATAATTCATTTTACATTATGATATTTGTTCCATATGAAAATCTAATTACAACATTCAAGTAATTGAAAACTTGGAAATATGAAACAAACATTTATATAATCTGATTTAACTTTTAACAATCTTTTTTCTTTTTTTAAATTAAGGCATTTTCCCCTAAATGACATTTTAAACTAGAATTATATTAAAGAAACAAGTTTTATTTTGTTAATTGCTTTTCATCAGATAAATTATTTTAAATTTAATATACTAAGCAACTATGTAATTTTATTCATATTAAATTCTATTAAATCATTTTTTTTAAAATGTAGTTTAGCAAAAAAAAATTTGAAATGGAAAAATTAAATTTTAAATTGTAGCTTATGTTGGGATTTTTTTTTCTGTTTTTGCTGTTTAATTAATATTGAATACATAATGTATATCTTTTTCCCCATAATAAACCATAAATTTAATTTAAAAAGGAAAGGAAATGAAGTTTTTGACATTTTATTTACATAATGAAGAAACATACTTAAATATGTTAGGTCCATGTGAAATATTTTGTTTAGTGTCAGTTTCACAGAATTAAAGGATTGCAGAGAAATGCTATTATAAAATGTTTGTAAGAATATGTATTTCAATTCTGTTTATTTTTATATGTCAGTTTGTGGAATTTTTTTAAATGATTAATTTCTGGAAGATATGGTAAGTATTGTAATGAAATGATTTGAATTATATTTTTTATTAATTTTATGTCTTTTTTCATTTTTATGTAACTTAATGGAAAATAAATATTAGAAATTTTTATGTGTTTTGTGTTTTCATGTTTTGAAGATTGTGACAGAATACAAAGGGGTTTTTTTTAAGTACAAATTGTGCTTTGCAGTTATAATTATTGATTAATTTTTTTTTTAAATTCGTGTAAAAATTGAATTTTTGGAAAAAATATATATGTGAGTGTGATTTTGTTTTATTTTGTACATTTAATGAAATAATATGAAGCAAATTTTATAGAAATTCACAAATGTGTGTTTAAATTATCTTCAAAGCAATTTTTGCTTATCTTTTTCCCATCACATTTTTTTTAAAGTTATTTTATTATGTTCTACCATGAAAATTTTACTGTAATTCTATTAAGTATCCATTAATTGATGCTCATGTCTACTGATACAAATGTATGAATTTAATAAATTATTTTACTGATTTTTGTCATTTTTGCTTAAATTTTTACTTATATATTTAGATAGCATGAAGGGATCTCCTGTCTTTAAATAATAAGATAAAAAATTTTAAAAAGTCAATTTTTTTTATTAATTATTTTTTATGCAATTTTTTTAACATAGATTTCTCTAACAGTTGTAATATTTAGATTGTATAAATTCTGATAAAATTGTCATGTAGCTTCAGCTTTTTCTGTTATATATATTTTAATGAGGGAAATGATTGAGTGTCCTTTGATAAGATTTTTTTTTCCTACCTTCCTCAATGGCTCGATAGCTCAGGGTTGGCCTTGGCCTTCTCAAGAAGCCTTTTCCAGGCCAGCCTTCTTCCTTCTATTGTTCTCCAATTCTTATTTCTCAAAACCAGGAGATCTTTTTCTAGGCTTTCTTTGTGTGCCAATTGGTTGGGCATTGAAGACTTTTTTAGTGGTGCAGTCTTCCACCATTCTGACATGACCTGCCCATTTAATTCGTTGTATTTTGATGAAGTCACCAATGTCAGATTCTTTATATGATTGATAGAGCTCAAAATTTGATCTTCCTTGCCATGTTCCATTTTTCTGAATTCCTCCAAAAATAAATCTTCCTTTCGTAGATACTTATCATGTTCTCATCTGTTTGAGAGATGGACCAAGTTTCACATGCATAATACTGATCTTAAAAGACTTTTATACAATAGAAAAGTTTTTTTTTAGTATATTTTAGTGTAAGGCTCTTGCTTAGTAGGTGCCATTTTAATATGAATTGAAATGCATTCAATATATAAATAGTATATGAATTAAACATAGTCAATGCACTCAGGGCTTCATTTATAATACTATTTTAGTGATCATTTATCTTAAAAATTATATTTTTAGGCTTGCTGTATCATTCAAATTGATGTATATTTTAAGAAAGGAAAGTTCAATTTTTTTATGTATTCATATATAAAAAAAAATTTCATTATTAACTAATGCTTATATTTTTCCTTAAAAATTATTTTAATTAAATGGTTTTATTGAACATAAAAATTAGAATTAAGAGAAAATTTTATCTGTATTACCTTTAATTTTTTGCATTTTTTTTTAAAGATTATATATCTTTGATTCTTTTTATAGGTAATGTTTATGTACCCGAGATGAAAAGAAGAAATTTCTTAGGAAGTTTAGGTGCACGATACCATGCATGTAAAATTTGTGAATATGTTACAATTAATGCTACTGATTTAAAAAGACACATGAGAAAACATACTGGTGAAAAACCTTTTGTTTGTAAAATTTGTGGAAAAGGGTTTACTTCAAAACAAAATCATCAAAATCATGAGATTTTACATACACAGGAAAGATTGCACATGTGTAATATATGTAAAGCCTGTTACCGCTCTAGTTCTTCCTTGTGTATCCATATGTTAACACATAAGTATTGATGAATATTATATGCTTCTCTCAAAACTTTTCTATGATTTTGAGTATTTGGGAGGTGAAAACTTTATTCCTGTTTTTCACTTGTTTGACATTAATGATTGTATTGAAATATAAACATTATAATTCATTAATTGTAAAAGTTTTATGTAATTATAGTATTTATATATTATAATTGCATAATATATGAATATTAAATGTATATTCAAAGATATTTTTTATAATAATGAAGCTATGTATTCTTTTCTTTTCATATCTATATTTGTAGTTGAATTTTTTTAATTCAAATCTCCTTCCCCCCCCCCCCCAAATTATGTTTATCATATGTTGCATTAAGAGTTTAAACTCTTTTCATATCTCATAGTGTTTGTGGCCATGATTTGTGAGCCATACTTGCGGCCAGAGTTATTTCACTTGAATCATTGGTTGGAGTCCTAATGTCACTAAAGTTCATCCTGTTCTGAATTTGATATGTTAAACTGAAAATTCAGTAAAAAGTACAACATTTTAACTGTTATTGAGTAAAACGTTATACTCAAGTAATAATTTATTTTTTTTATATGTTTACTGAATTGTGATTTCTTTTAAATAAAATTTTTACATGCTTTATCTGAACTTAACATGAAATTTAAAATTTCTTAAATTGACCCAAATTGTTTTGCTTTAATGTTTACATATGTGTATACTTATATATATATATTGAATCTTCAGATTTTAACAATCTATTACCAATATGAAAAAAATTGCTTTATAATGAAGACACAAGTAATGCTTACTGAATAGCAGAATCAAATTAAAACATTATTGAATCTATACCATTAAAATATATTTTTTTCTTTTCTTGTAATTATAATAAAAAAATTACTTTGATTTTATGTTTTCAAAACATGTTATTTGTTATCATTTATGACAATAAATTTTTTATACATGAAAAGGGAATATATATATTTCTTATTTTGAAATGCTTTAAGAAACAAAACTAAAATGCTAATATCAATGAAATAATTTTATTTCTTAAACATTGAAAGAGAATTTTATGTATATATATCCATTGTACTTATTTTTTGTCATACTTTTAGTGTAAATAATTCCATTATTGTTTTCCCTTCATCTTCCAGGAGCTGGGAATCAGAACTTTAATAATTCACCTGAATTTATGGAGTATTCAAAATTTCTGTATACATGTACTTATTGTTCATATGCTACTCCATATCAAACTAATTTGAAGAATCATCTGAGAAAGCATACTGGAGAAAAACCATTTGTGTGCAAATTTTGTGGAAAAGGCTTTTCTCAAAAACATTCTTTGCAGTCGCATTCCAGATTGCATGCAACACAAAAATTGCATATGTGCCCAGAATGTAAAATTTGTTTTCGTACTGCTACATCACTTAAAATACACATGTTTGAACATGTTACAAAATAGAAAATATTTGATATTTTTAAATGATTGTTTTTGAGACCTTCATCAATGAATAGATATATTACTTTTCATACAAGTATTTTTTTAAAAATTGATCTGTTTTACATTTCATGTTGTATTTTAGTCAAACATCATTAAAATTGTTGTAATTTCATTTTTGAAAAATTTCAAGATGTATTTCATGATTTGTTATTTGTAGCTTCAGCCTTTCTCTATATCTTTTTCTTGTTGTTAAGCTTAGAAGAGATGCATATTTTAAGCAAACAATTTATGTAGAATCGTTTAACTTATATTAATAAAAAGGCTTTTAAATCATTTTAGAAGATTATTATACTTTATATAATATCCCCTACACATATAATTAAATTTTAAAGAATTTTAGTATAAATAAGGATTATCTTCAAAAAGATTTTTATGTAATCATATCAAATTTATAGTAATTCATATTTTTGAGAGATTAACATGTTTTTGAGTAATATAAACATTTACTGGAGTTGATTTATTTTGTTAAGATTTTTAATGAATGCTTAATATTGAAAATTAATATGCTATTATTTTTCTCCCACATAAAATTATCAAAGGTATATTAGGTAACATTTTTCAAAACTGTCTTTTTTAGCATGTCTACTTGTTTATTTTGCTCAAGTCAAGTTTAAATAGCTTTTTAAAAATTTTTAATTAAGTATAAAATATTGTACACTTAAGATTGGTTGTGTAAGATTAATTGTATTATAGGCAATTTATTATTTGGTAACAAAATTTGTGAAGTAAATAAATTTAATGTAAACATCACATTGGTTTATAGTTTTTAATTATTTTTTTAGATTTAAAATAGAATTGATAAAATATCTGAAAATATCACTTGTAATTATTGCTTAAAATAATTTATTTTAATTGCTCAAATTCCATTCTGATATCAATGGATTTAACTTGTACTATAAAAAAATCCCTTAACTCTTCAGAATTTACCAAATACCATTATTAATAAATAAATAAAAATTATTTAATTCTTTTAAGCAGTGATTTTGATAATATTAAACAGGGATATTAACTGAAGAATCATACATTTTTCATAATGTATTTAGAATTTCAAAAAGCTTCATACAACTCTTTCAAATGTCATTATGTGTAAGGTAAAAACACTTATGCACAATGCAAATGGTTCTCAATGCCCTGTTTTATTAATATTTTAATAGCTTTATTAATTATTATTTTAAATAGCTTTGTTTGTAAGAAATTAATAAAAAATTGTTTTCTTATTGCATTAAATTTATGTTCATAATGTGTTATTTCTTATTATATTGATTTAGAAAAATATTTATAAACTAATAATTAATTTATTCTTAAAATATTAGAAATGTATTTATAAGCATAAAGCCTTTAGTTATGTTATATTTGAATTTTAAAATGTAAGTTATAATCTCATGGCATATTGAAAGTTATGTGTAAAATAATTTAAAATACCTTATATGGTCATGTAAAGGTGAAGATGTGCATTATTTCTTATAGTAAAGGAGTTTTGAATTTAAATCAAAATTTGAATGTGCTGTTGTATGTAAATGGTTTCATAATCTGCTTTTATTTCATTGTTTTAGGAGCTGATGAAAAATTTCCTGTCATAATGAAAATTAAAACAGAAACTTTAACAAAATTTTCGTGCTCTTTTTGTGGCTATATAACACCTTATAAAACTACTATGAAAAATCATATTAGAAAGCATACTGGAGAGCGACCATTTGTATGTGATATTTGTGGAAGAGATTTTACCCGAAAGCAGTCTTTACAGTTGCATCACGCTTCTCATGAAAAGCCTGTAATGTAAAATGTGTAATGCATCATTTCGTACATTTGGAGCTCATACAAAGCATATATTTAAACATAAAGAATCTTAAGAAATTTAAACTATAAAATGTTTGTGTATATGTAATAATTTTTTTTAATTTTTCTTTTTTACTTATATTGTTAAATATTAATTTTATTATGATTACATTTTTCCAGACTATTTTGCATGATTTCTATGTAATGTTTAATGTGTGGTGGTAAAGAAAAAATATTTGCATGAGAATATAAAATTATTGAATGGGAAGAAAACTATTCAATTAAAATACCGTAAAATCCGGCCTATAACGTGCACCTATATTTTCAAGCTAATTTTTAGATATATTCGCCGTATAACGCGCACCCCCTTTTTAACGAAGAAATCTGAAATATTAATATACATTTTTTTATGTTTTGAAGTAATTTATTCGAGGTATTATCCCAGACTTTTGAAAAAATAGTATACTTCTAGAACAACTGTTCTTGTTCTTAAGGCAAGTCGTTTCTTTTAAATAAAGAGTGTTTCGATACATCTAAAAGTAAATTTTTTTTATGCCCATCCTTTTTTGTTATTATTAAAGCTATCGTTTTTATACCCGGCGTATAACGCGCACCCTTAATTTTCGATCTTATTTTTCGTGTTCAAAGTGCGCGTTATACGCCAGATTTTACGGTAGTTCTTTTTCATGTTGAAATGTATTAAAATAGCTTTTAATGTTGCTTATTTTATCTTCTAAAAATTTTTAATGAAAAAATAGATTATTGACAATGAATAAATATTTTTTATCTGAGTTTGTATGTATTTTTTTGTCGGAGATTTAGTCTGATTCTTTTTCTCCTCTTCTTGAATTATGTGCCTTTAATTGGTGAAAGAACTTTAAAGAGAGCAAATACCATATTTTTTTGAAAAATATAATACTTAAAAGTTAAGAAGTTAAATGTATATTAAGGTATACTAAAGGTCATTTGAATTGAAATTGAGCATTAAAAGATTGCAATAAATCAGTTGAAAAATGTTATGTCATTCATAGTTTTTTTAAAAATTATTTTGTAATTCATAGTCCTAAAAATGTTGTTGTTAATGCCACCTTTCTGACAGTGTCAGATCGAGGACCACAAAATTCATTGTGGCAAAGGCCTAGATGTATGCCTGTCGTTAGCCAAAACTTTGGGCACCATATAGGTGACAGTATGATTTGACGCGGTTCCACCCCAATTTTGAGGGAAAACACTCTAGACACTCAGGGGGCCTCCCACCTCTCTTCCCCTTCCACCAATCTTGCAAGTGGCTTGTTGGCTATTTAGAGTACTCCCATGCCACATAGGCACTATACATTTACAAACATCCATGCCTTCTCCAGGATTCAAACCCAAATCGTACGGCGCATCAGTCAGCATCACTAACTACTATACCAAATGGACGGTGGTCAAAAAATAATAAAACTCGGAGCTGTCATTCATAAGTATATTAAGTTTTATTTGTGAAATGGTTAGAATCCTTCAGTGATTGATAAAAGAAAGAAAATTGAAGAATAATTATTTTGATTCATAAACTGCATTAAAACATGCATAATTTTTAGAATAGGTTTAAATATTCAATATTCCCCTTAAATAAAATTCAAATGAATTGATCTTATTCTTTGCAATTAGTCATACATACATTTTTACTGTAATTGGGATAATCATTTTAAAATTATTTATAAGGGATTGTATATTTCTGTGTGCCTTTAAATGATTTATTTCTTTTTATTTGTAAATGTTACTCCTGAAAAGGTTGTCCATGTAATCTATGATGGTTATATGCTGCTCTAGTTGGAAAAACTATATTTATTTCTTTATTGCCATCTTTAAAATTCTACATTTTGTGGGAAATTTATTATTATAATTATTCTCATTTGTAATGTTTGCAGTCTGTGTGTTTTTATAACAGTTTCTTGTTATAGTGTAATTTTAAAAATTCTAGAAACATTATTCAATATTCAATTAGCTTTTTTCAAATTATTTATTCTTGAAAAGTTCATAATATATTTAAAGTATGTATGGTTCTCAAATATTTTTATAAAAATTTATTTTTAATTTAACATTATAGAAAATTAAAGTGTAACTATATATATATTTTGTTTCAATCTGTTGTTATCCCAAGAAACAAACTTTATACAATTGTAATAAGGAAGTATGGTTTTTTTTCTGCGCATGTAAAATAATATTTACATTGCAAGTATACTAGATTCATTATCTTTAATAGAAATTTCCTTGAATAAATCAGTCGTACATAAATGATTTTTAATATCTAGGATAAGAGATATTGTTGCTCCATTTGAGATAATTTGTGATTTTTTTTTATTGCATTTCATTTGTAAAAATATTTGCTTTAAAGTGTATAAATGACTATAAATTATTTTTATTTAAATTTTATCAACTTTAATTAATTTTTATTTTCTTATCAGTTTAATGTTTGTGTGTATTTTAATCATTACTTATATCTTAATTTCATTTAAGTAAATAAATGCTTTTTCATTCTATTATTTTCTCTAAATTTTAGATGATTCGTTATTTGCTTAATCCTTTTTATCTTATTATTCATTTCTCTTTTGTTTAGGATTTGAAATAAATGCTGTAAAACAAAATTCTGACTCATGGGCAAATCCAAGTTTTCCTGAAATCTTTAAGCTTGGGACTATTCATAGTTGTTCTTATTGTGATTATAGAACTGTTCATAAAAATAATTTGCGAAAGCATATTCGTAAGCACACTGGAGAACGTCCTTTTATGTGCAAGATATGTAATAAGGGCTTTACTCAAAAAGTTAATTTGCAACGTCATTTAATGTCACATAATTTAGGCTCTTATTACACTTGATTAGAAATGTATTCATTCAAAACTTCTTTCTGAATGGTAATTTCATATCCAATCATTTAAAAAAAAAAAAAATTTTTAATTGGTATTGAATTTTTTAAAAAATCTACTTGAGTTGATTTTTTTAAATTTCTATATTAAAGTAACTGAATTAATTAAAAAGTGTAATGTTTTATAAAATAATAAATTATTTTAAAAGTATTGTTTTTGAATTTATTTTGCTCACACAAGTGATTATTATATTAATCGAGCCATTTTGAGATTAATAATCATGTTTAATTTAGGAGAGTTTCCAAAATCTAAAGGAATCACAGAGAAAAAATTTGTCATATTGAAAATATTACCAATATAAAGTATTATGGTTATTGATAAACATTTACAGACGAAAAGAAAAACTGGGTTTTTTTTATTTATTGTTACTATTTAAATATTCTGATATTTTTCTTGGTTAATGTTTGCATATATGTACATATATTTATAACTTTTTTGTTGCATTTATAAAATGGTTATTGTCAATACTGTCAAAATAAAGTTTATTTAAAAGAAATGACATTTCTTATGAACTTAAAGGAAATGTAGTTCCTAGAAGTGTACTATTTTTTTCTAAGGCTTGTAATGATATTTCGAATAAATGATTTCAAAACAAAAGTGATTACGTGTACATCTCATGTTTCTTCATAAAAAAGTGGGTGGATGTTATACGCCGGATTTTATAGTTATATAAATAGTTTTGAATAAATCCAAATAAATGTCTTTTAAATTTTTCAGTGTCAAATAATTCTTATCTGTTAAATATCCTTAATTCAGAAAAATGTATCTAATTTTATAACTCATTAGTGTTATAAAACACAATAATATCTATATATTTAATATAAAGTGCCTCTTAAAATTGTCAAAAAAATTATATTTTACTTTATTATATGAAATCAGATGTTCAAAGTGCAGTTATAAAAGCATGATACATTTTTTCAAGGGTTTGTTTCTGCAAATGATATGTTGAACAAAGTATAATGCTGTAAGCTTTTGGAAATAAATTCCATGAATTGTAATATTACTTGACTATGTTATCTGTAATTTTTGACAATTTCTTATATTACTTTGATCTGTTTATTTATCTCTTTTTCTTTCTTATAGTTGTTTGCTCTTCATCTATTTAGTTTAAATTAATAATATTTGAAATTTCCTAGATTAAATTGGCACTTGTGTTTATATTAATTGAGAAATAGAAATGTTTTCATTTTATATTATTTTCTGGAAATATGCTTAAAATAGTCACAATTGCATATATATGTATATATACACTTTGAAGTTGCCATATTATAGAGAAAGATGAAAAAAATGCAAATCAACAATATATATTTAGATAAAACTAATTTTTAAATATTTTTCTGAACTTTAAAAAATATTGTCCTTACCTTTAAGAGTTTTCATATAAATTATTATTTTTCTCTAATGGGGCTGTGTATTGGTATTTTTATTTTTGCAGACCTCGTACATTCCCCAGGAACATGTATCACTTTTTAGTGCAGCGCCATATAGGCGATACCAATTGCCGCAAGTAATTTTGATGCCCAGTTTCCTCCCCAGAAGGAGGCACCTGAGCTCTGACAATGCAAAATTGCACTTATGAATTTAATTTTGCCGAGAGCACCCAAGCCAAATGGGCACTTAAAAGAATTTTTTATACAGTCCGCATAATCATACGACATGGCT
This sequence comes from Trichonephila inaurata madagascariensis, assembly GCA_019973955.1. Taxonomy (NCBI): domain Eukaryota; kingdom Metazoa; phylum Arthropoda; class Arachnida; order Araneae; family Nephilidae; genus Trichonephila; species Trichonephila inaurata. The sequence continues at coordinate 293,614 of BMAV01028224.1, forward strand.
GTTGTCAATTTTCTGCATCATGAAAATCCACAGACTTTGGCTGGAGTCGAACTAGCAACCTTAGGTGCAGAAGGCCAGCGACAAACCAACGCCACCCAGTCGGCATATATTGTATAAAGAAGTTTTTTAAAATATTATTGAATTCTTGTGTTCATTGTTGCCTCTAAAAATCTGAGTGCCTTAATGCCATTACATTTGTCAAGGTTCTTAAATCCTCACAGTAATATGGTGTGGACATTTATATAGAAATTGGCTTGCCAACTCAGATGTCATCCTTTTCAATTAGCTGTTACTCAAAATTGTTAGGTTTGTTGCCAAAAGCCCCAGTGTAACTACAAAATGGGATATTAATAAACAATCTTGTATTGTAGAAATTCTGAAATTTTAGAACTTTTTTTTTTGAAAAATCCAAAGTAAAAGCAAGGTCTTATACATTTTCATCTTAATTGCCGAAACAATATTTTGTTTTCTGTGTGAGTTATTTTGTTCTAATTGTGTGAAATTTTCATATTTACTTTTGATCATTTCATTTTAGATCTTTTTGTTATTGAATCTTAATTTTTATGTATTTTTCTAATAATTGTAACATTTGGTTATGTATGTTTTTAAACTGATATCAGCCATTTAACTTTTTTTAGGAACTGGACCTTCTGTTTGTGTGGAAAAATATTTTAATTTATCATCATCTAGTAATAGAATAAATAAAAGATGGAAGAGTAATCAACAACATTTGTGTAGCATCTGTAATTATATCACTCACAAAAAGGGTGATCTTACTAAACATTTGAGAAAACATACTGGAGAAAAACCTTTTGTATGCAACTTTTGTGGCAAAAATTTTACTCAGAAACAAAACATGATTCGTCATAGATATTCTCATAGACAAATTAACACTCTTAATATTTCATGCTGAAATATTACATAATTTGATAAATACTACTAGTCCAGTAAGGACCTATGGTTTGTAGATCTCAAATATATCTTAAAAAAAACTGTTGCGTGAAATAATAAAAAGTTTATTATATGTTATAGGTGTAGCTGAATTTAAACCTTTCAGAAGTACAATTTGGAGTTTTTGGCAAGCAATAAGAATGTCACTAGTGAAGGAGAATCACAGTATATATGATCTTTCTCTCAAAGAGGAACCCTAAATGGGTATCTAGTTTTGTCCTGTAACAAAATATCCATTAACAAAAGATTTTAATAATCATCCCCATATTAATAGATAATTTATCCATTGGCATTTTTCAATTGGGTCTGCAGATTGGTAATTACTATTGCAGACCTAGTACATTCCCCAGGAGCTGATATCACTTTTTAGTTGGAAATCATATAAGTGGATATCATAAACAAAAAAACTTTTTTTTTTTAAATTTATCTGCATAATTAATTTCAAACATTAATATGTCTACAATTAGTCTTATTGAATACTATATGCATTCTTTTATTCGATTAAGTTTTAATTTCCGATGATCTCGGCATTTATCTTTCACCTTTCCTGGAGACTTGGAATTCATGATGTAGCCTGGAGGAGTGTCTGGATTACCTACTTTCCAAATTTTTAAGGGTGTTTTTGTATTTTGAAGGAAGGATTGCTAAAAATTAAACAATTCTACCTTAAATTAAATTTTAAATCACAATTTTTTTTTAAACATTATTATATTTTATTCTAAAGTAGGGAGTCCCCTACTTGTATATTTTAAGATCAAACTAAATCTTCTAAATATCAAGATCCAAGACCTTGATAACCTTTGTAATTGTGTGCAAATTTTCATTTCTGGACTAGCCAGCGAATGAGATAATTCCATTTCTGGTAGATTTTACTATTGAAACATTGTGCAAATTTTGAATCTTGTTTTCAGATTTTGATTTAATTGCAAACACCGGGACTTTTTAAAATCCTTTGTTCTACAACTTCAAATAAAAATAATTGCTTTGCAGTGCAATGATATTTTTAAAGAAAAATATTTAAATTCGTGTTTGCTGAAGTTTTTTTTTTATACAATAGACTTCCACCACTCTCGCAGTTTGATTAGTTGCATAAATTTCTGTGAGACTTTTTTCCCCTGCTTTATCTGTGTGAAAAAAACATTCTCCAAAATGACATGTACAAAAATATTTACTTATCCAGCTAGTAACTTTCACTAGAAAACTTGATCTGCAACTATAAAAATTATCACTAGAAAATTATAAAGATTTATTTCATTATATTTATTACCTATGTATGTCAAATATCACAAGTGCTTAGGATAAATATGATTAATTACAGTTAAAATGTTCAACTTCATTGTATTTGGCAGTAATATTTCTTAATTGATTTGTATGATTTACTTACATGATAAATTTTATATTGTAATCACAAAATAAACTTTATGAGCCAGTGTTGGCTTTCAAGCCAGAATTAGAGTTTGCTAATTAAATTAAACCAAATTTCAACAGTGTATAATAATTTTGTAAATAATATACCACAAGATTGTAAATTGAGATTGTTTCATTAAAATATTTAAATAAATGTCTTTTTTGTCATGTGTATAAACAAATGGCATGTTGTAAAAATATTAGTTTTCAAAAATTAACACTTGTGTTGTTGTTTTTTGTGTGTGTGCATTATTTTATGTTGTCACACATACATTTCTTAAAATTTGAATTTTCCAAATTTAACCCTTATATGTTTGTAGGTGGCCAAAAATTAATTCTCTATGTTTCATTCTTTCAAAAATGAAAGTTTATAATAAAAATAATTTTAAATGGACTTTTTTCAGCCAAAAATTCATACATTGACAGTTTTTTTATCAAATATTTTCATATAACATTTTTTTTTTCAATTTTAAAATTTTATTTTATGATTACTAAACAATAGTAAAGATAGCAATTTGTGTTTTTTTTCCCCAAGGGCTTTTTACTTAAATATGTTAGTGTGTGTATACAAAGAGTGATTTGTGTCTAATATTATAATGTTGTAGATTTAGATTGAATTAATTTAAAATAAAACATACTTATTTTAATATGTTCATGCATGCAGAAGAAAGCCTTTTCTGTGATGTATTATATTTGAATTTGCTTCATTATATAAATTTTATTTTACATATAATTTTTTCAGCTTGTTCATTCAAAATGTAAAATTGGGTCTATTTTTATGAATCCTGGAATAAAATATTTGTATAACTTTTATCTAATTATTTTTTAAAATACTTTGTGTAAGACTAAGTTTCTTTTCTTTTTTTTAATTTGAAACATAAAGCTTTTTACATATGATTTATTTATATGTATTTTGTATCATATTAGATTGGAATTTTCATAAAGGTAAGCTCAAAATATTTGGAAGTGTTATATATGTGTGTGTTTTTTCTTTCATTTTAATTGTACGATTTTTCATACTTGGCTTATTCTTTTAAAAAAATAAAGCCTTTTCAAATTTGCTATTGTTTTATGTATAAGACTTGTCTCAAAAATGTATATGATTTCAATCAGTGGCGTAACATGCCCCCCCCCCCCCCCCATCACGGGAGGGGAAGTCCCAAATCTTGACTTTGCTGGGCAGCCTTAATATTCTCCGTTATGCCACTGATTTCAGTTACATTTCTGTGAAAGAATAAAAGTAAAAACTTAATTTTAAAAAATAGTGAGTTGCTATTTATTTTGGAATTATTTATAAGTATGTGACAAGGTTCTATATATGTATAATATAAGTATTGAAAGCATACTTAATTCATTTATGAAAGATAATTGTAACAAAATAGTGCAAAGTGCAGTAATACAGTGTGAAGAATTAAGAAAATAAATTATTACCTTTAATATTTATTTTGGTTAATTATAGTGACCATGCAGTTTCAAGCTATGTTATTTTTTTAAAAAAAAAATCACATATTAATTAATAATTAAAATAGTGTTATAAAATGATATAAAAGTGTGGTATACAATAATTTCTGCATTGGCATAATGGAGAATATTAGGGCCCCCCTGCAAAGTCAGGTTTGGGGCCCCAAGCTGGATCTTACAATGGGCACGTACTTGGTGTCGGTCAGGTTTTGGAGCCCCTAGAATCCTGCCTCCCCTCCCCCCCTTGCAATATGAGGGTTACGAGAGTGTACGTTATTCCACTGAATTTTTCTTCATTTTACAAAAGTTATAGATCTTTGTAACATATATATTGCTTAATTTTCTTTCTCTTTATGTATTTGTTAAGGAAAAGGCTTATTTCAGTAATATTTATTCTCTTCATATAATCTCTAAGAGATAATTATCCATTTAGAGATTATGCATATTTAATTTAAAATTGTTGTCATCAGATGCTGCTGAAAATGCATTTCACAACTTATATTTTAAAATATTTCTAAGAAGCTAAAGTAGATTATCTGAATTTTATTATTTTAACAAACTACAATGAAAAAGGTGTAAAAAAAATTATAGAAATGCATTTTTATAAGAATTAACGTAATGCTTTGAAATTGTAATTCATTAGGCAGTTGAATTCCAGAAATCATGGACTAATTGTATTTCTAGGTTGTTTGAGTTAATGGAAATCCAGGTTAAATGAACCACAATACAAAGCTAAACAGTATGTACAGTAAAAATAAAAACAAGTGTGTATTTTAAAATGAAGGGAAACTAAATGATAAATAACTGAACAGGTTACAATTCTAATAGATACATGATTTGTATTAGGTTGGGGGCGCGGCCTTAAATGATTTGCTTTTCTTAATTGTAATTGTTTTAATTGCTGTTCAGATTAATGAGGACTTACTGTTTATGTATATAATAATTGTATTAAAAATATGATTTATATTTAAATTGTTAATGAATGAAAATTAATTTTAAGTCATAAATTTGTTTTCATTAATGTATACTTTTTGTTGCTTTCTGTAGAACTATTCAACATTAATACAGGCAGTCAAAATTCATGGGTCCAAGTAAAATGTCCTCCAAAGGCTGTTAAACGAAGTTCTTTGCATTCATGTCCATATTGTGATTATTCAACTACATATGCAACAGTTTTGAAGAGACATATAAGAAGACACACTGGAGAGAAACCATTTAAGTGTGAACTCTGTAACAGATGTTTTACTCAAAAACACACTATGATTGTTCATTTGTTAACTCATAAAAAGATTATGTAACTTTTGTAATGTATGGTAAAATCATTAAATGTTTGGTTGATGTATGTATTCACAGGTTATCTCTAACCTCATTTTCTTAGCAAGGAAAGAGTCTGATAAGTACTTTTATAATTAATCGATAAAAAACCCATACAATTCAGTAAATGCAAACTGTACTAAAAAGTTTGTTTTATGCCACCTAGAAAATGTGTTTAGATATCACCAATAAGTATACTTCTTTTTAATAAATTTTGCTTTAAATTAGATTTCTGTAGTTTTCATTTCCTTTTAAAAGTGATTAGTTTTCTTTAACAGAATGATTATAAAAAGTTGTTTTTAATAATAGAAAAATACCCAACTATGTGCAAGAAAAATTTAATTCTTTTATCCTAGTGTCTCATATATTAAGGCTTTTTTAGTATTGCTTTTTTAATGTCTAATTTTATTACTAATCCTCAAGTTTTATAAAAGGGGGGGGGGGGCGGTGTTTTGATTTTGTTTATGACTTAATGTACTAATTTTTGATTTTTTTAATTTTTTAGATTGTACATTTTCAGCATCTTAGTATAAAGTGCTAAATTTTATTAAAAAATCAAAAACATTTCTTTTAAGTTAAAAATTTTAATTGCAGTATTCAGATTTTACAAATCAAAGTAATGTAAACTTGAATAAGATAGAAATAACTAAAGTTAATCTTTATTATCAAAGATAGCATTACTAAAATTATGAAAGTTTAATGAATATATATTATGCTTTTTAATTTTTTTTCTTCTTAATTTAAAGATAAAAAATTTTTTGAAAAAAATTTATGAGAAAGTTGGTTTAAATTTCATTGTATTCTGTTTTGAAAATATTTTTCGTTAGTATTAAATGGAAAGTCAGTTGCAAATCCAACTTAAAGTTTTGATCAGAGAATTATCTTCTCTTTCTAACTGTTATTTCTAATATAATAATACTACAATATTGAGAATTTAAAACATTCTTACATATTTCATAATGGTTTCAGAGAATAATGCTATGGATAATAAATTATGATCAAAGCATGCTAGTTTAAAATAGAAAAGAGCATTATATCTGCACTTTTAAGTCTTATGTATAATTCTGAAGCCCAGTGGCTGACTGGTAGCGTATCACGCTTCCATACCACAGGTCCAGGGTTTAAACAATAGGCTGGGCAATCAGCCTTCCATTCCTTCAGTGGATCAATAAAATGTGTACCAAGCTTGATTGGCAACTAAACACTTGGGGTTTCATGTCAGACTGACTTCATGTGGCCGCGGTAGCCGAGTGGTATAGGTATCGGACCGTGGCTTACCTTGTCACGAGTTCGAGCCCAATACCACTAAAGACCCGCCGTGTAGGGCAGCGATGCATGTTAAATCTGTCGAGAGCTGAAACGTCCTCCCGTTGGTGTGGTGTGGTAGTTAGGAGAGGGGGGTGCCAGCTCAGGTGTCGTCCACGTCACTTGACCATGGTTCAAAATTACATGGTCCGTCGCCAAAAGCCCTCGTGTAGCTAAAAAACAGTGCGACGTTAATAATCAATCAATCAATCAGACTGACTTCATGCACCTCGAGATCACAAAAGCTGAGATGAGGCCTTAGTCCTCATGTGGGCTGTTGTGCCAATAAGTTTAGTTTATGTATAACTCTGCTTTTATAATAATTTTCTGACTAATAACTTTTAATACCATGCTAATACAAATGAGTGTGACTTGTTGTCTTGTTTCATTATTTTTTACTTGTTGATATTTTTTGTATTTTTAAAAATATATGAAAGTTACTAATAGCATTTTGTTCATTTCTTAATAAAATCAATACCTTTGTGATTTTAGTGTTTGGTATTGCGAAATAAAGAATTAATATTTATCCTTTTAAGTACCATAAAATCCGGCATATAATGCACACCAAAGCTTTCAAGCAGCGTTTTTTTAATTTTTAGGTATATTTGCTGTAAAACACGCACCCTTTTTTATGAAGAAACCTAAAACATACATATGCAATGCTTTTATGTTTTGAAGTCATTTATTCAAGCTATTATTCTAAGCTTTTGAAAAAATAGTATATTTTTAGAACTACAACTCTTGAGTTCATAAAATTTGTCATTTCTTTTAAATAAAATAAATTCTTATAATAAATTTTTTTCAGTATTCCTATATGTATAACAGTCTAATTTTGTTATTCTCATCTTGCTTTTATTTTTAAAGGTATCATTTTTATACCTGGTGTTTAATGTGGCCCCATAAATTTTGGTCCTAATTTGTGTTTAAAGTGTGCATTATATATCGCATTTTATGGTATGTGTTTAAAATGAAATAATGTGTTTTTAAACACAGTTTTCAGAGATTTTATGCTACAATTATGAGTATTTATATTGGGTTAAATTAATATGAATTGTTCTTTTAAAGGAATTCTTTAATAGAATTTTTTAATTCTTTTGAATAGAATGGACTTTTTGTATAAAATGGTGTGTTTATTCCTAACTGTAATAAATGATGCAATAGTATGGTGTATTATTAATTGAACATTGTTGTGTTGTGTCACTTCATAAGTGTTCTACAAACGTATTGTTGATCTAATGTTTTATTTATATTATATTTACTGGATGTATTTTGTTTAGTTTGGATTTTTATTGTACTTTGTTATTTAGAGTTAATCTTGCTGGGAGATGAAAATGTTTGTAAATTTCTAGCTTTCTGTTTAGGTAAAATGCTAGTTTTATTTGCTTTACTTCGTTTTCTAAATAATCCATTATTGTAAGGATTGTGCTTGTGTATATTTTCATTCTATAAATAAAAGTATGCATACTTTTATTCCTTATATATTAAAAGTTCATGTGAAGTAATAAAATTTGCCTTATGGTTATTTTTATAGTATGTTATTATTCTTTCACCTTGAATTATAAACAGGATTTCTTGCTGCAAAGTGGCTTAAAATTTTTTGAGTATAATGGTTTTTATTCTAATCTTTCTCTTTTGTGCTGTTAAAAACTAATTTTTAAAATTACTTAATGTTTTTCAACTTTATTATTTGCTGCTAAACATTTTTTTTACTGTTTGTCTTGAACTTGAAAGGGGATAATTTTGAATTGAAATTTTCTATATACATCTTCTAAAATTAGATGTGATATATGTCTGTTTTAATGTTACATTGCATTTTAAACATCTTTTCAAAAAAACAAAAGAGGAGGAAACCTTTTAAAGCATTTTTTTTTTAAATGTGTGTGTTTTCTTAAAAATTCTGTGTATTGTAAATTTTAATAAACATTCTCAGTACTAATTCTTGATTTCTTCCAGTATTTCTTTTTTGTTCATCAATTCAATTCAGAATTACCCTTTAAAATAACTTAGTTGCTCTCTCTTTTCTTTTCTTTTTTTTTTTAAACCAGAAGTAGGAACATGACGATTCTTTTAATTTAATACTGATCATACTTTACCTTAATTTTGCTTATCTCTGGTTTGCTGGTTTATTTTATTGATTTGTTAAATATAAATTTGTTACAATGTATTCCAATTTGAACTGTTTGTTTTTCCTCTAGGAATGAAGGATTTAGAAGTAATGAATGAATTTAAGGATGTATTTTCTCCAAATTCTAATATATGTGAAAAACAGAAAACCTTTCGTGTACATTCATGCAACTATTGCAATTATATGACTCATCTCAAAGCTCGTCTTACAAGACATATGAGGAAACACACTGGAGAACGACCATTTATATGCAGTTTTTGTGGTAAAAGTTTTTCTCAAAAACAGAATATGCTTCGACATGTATTAATTCATAACTGTCAGTAATATGCTTATTTTTAACATTGCATTATTTGGTTTTTAGTGAACAAGCATGCAAAATTGGTTGACTTTTGAATATTATTTATACTGTTTTTTATTTATATTTTTATTTAATAGGATTTTTAGGTATGTTCAAATTTTTCCTATATATTTGCTAAATTTTTCTATGTAATGAATGTTATGTATTCAAAATAACAAAAGATTAATCTTAGTTTCATAACATGAAAATAAGAATTTTGACATCACAATGTCTGGGTGGGATATCACTGATGATTGTTTATTTAGGGAACCATAGTAAATGATACCCTTTTGAACTGCATTTTAATGGGTTGCAACTATATTATAGTGCATAGCTGCTAACTTTTTATGTTTAGATTGCCCATTTTTAGATATTTTCACAAAATTTCGATATTTACTATCTATTTTCCTTACAGTTTTTATTTATCCTTTTATATTCACAATGACAGGTAAATAAGTTGACAAAAACCATAAAACTCACTGTCATTAAATTTTTAAAGTACTCATGAATCTTGTCCTTTTTGCATATTATATTTTGTTAGCTATTGGTTCTTGACAAATTCTATTATTATTTTTTCTTTATTGGCAGCTTTTAAGAACTCAATTCATTTTGTGCTTCGCACATGTTTACATTATCTACCCTTTATATGGCCAGACAAGTTGATTTGGATGAGTTTTTCTATTTATCATTTTGTCTAACAAAGTAACATGTACTTTCAAACATGTAAACAATTCTATAAAAAGGAATTTTATTGTATTACCACTCCCCAAAAAGAAAAAAATATGCATTTTGAAATGTATGTTGTATTGACAATCCATTTCTTCTGGTGGTCATTACATTCCTCATCTTGAAAACACCTAAGCATGTTGTAAATATGAAATCAAATACTAATTGATCAAAATTGGACAGTTTTTTTAAGGATCATGTTCAGTCAAATGTAATAAGGGTTGAAGTACTGTTTATGTACTGTCATGTTTTACATAATGAACTTAAATCTACTGATCATGTCTCTCAACCCTGTTTTTAGAAAATATTTCTAAAATTGCTGAGCAGTATAGATATGTAAGAACTAAAATATCTGTTATAATTAGTAAACTAGCTTCTAGTCAGAAAGAGTATGTGATTAAATACATAAATAATGTCCTTTTGCAATAGCAGGTGCTGGTAATAATGATTCAAATTATACCTCATTGTGGTCACATACATATTATCTTCAAAGTAACCTTTATGCAATTCCAAATTTACCTTAGTGTATCAGTATTTATAAATTGGCAATACAAAAATAAAGTTTTCTCGTTGATCAAAATGTCTTTGTTGCAAGATTCTCTTTGTGTTATTTTTTAAATAATTTTTTCATATATTATGTAATTTTTTAAAATGTGTAATGTTGTGTGTGCATTATTTTAAGAATTTATCTGAAATGTCATTTATGCATAATTTTAAACCTTCTTGAAATATCATGTGATATTTAAAGCTTTATCATTTACAAAAATTAGCAAGTATGATTGTGACAAAAATGGAATAAAACAGATATAATTGCCTATAAAATTTCAAATTTATAAATCTTAGTGCATAATATTTCAACTCTGTGATGCTTATTATTAATGCTGTTTTTGAAATGAAAAAAAAGATAGTAAAAGAATGTGATTTTAGTAACTTTTTAAATATGTATTTTTTTTTTTTAATTTGTATTGCTCTATATGTGTAAGAATTATTAACATTTATTTTACTTAATTAATTTTTAACTATGGACATATCAGTTTGATATTAATTTTTTTTTATCAAAATGTGTTTTTTTAATTATTATATTAGATGGTATGATTTTGTGTTACTTTTAATATATTCATCAATATCTAAATTATTAAATAAGTTCCTTGCAATTTTTGAAAGTATTATTGAAAATTTAACTTTTTTATATATGATGTTAAATATGCAATTGCATAAATATGAATTTTTGTTAATCAATAACCTTAGATTATATTAACAGCAGTATCAATACTTAATTATTTCTACTTGAATATCAAGGCAATATGTATAGTGTTGGCAAAAAGTCCCGAACACACTCAGTTTTTTTGCTTTATTTTTGTGTTAAACTTAATTTTTTGTAATAAAATTATCATTCTGTCTTAACTATTTTTTTTTATTCTAATGCAATTTTTATATTGATTTCAAATCTGTCACTAATTTTTTAATGCATGAACACAAAAATGTGTAGTATGTACAGAATGACACAAAACTTTACATTTAACATGCATTTTGAAAATTACATGACAGTTGCATGTTGAAACATCAATAATTTATAAGCTATTTGTTTGCTTTAACTACAGCTCTACATCTTTTTGATATGGAATTTTTTTCATGAGATAACATGGTTGAAAAAAAATTAGTATTTTAATAGTATTTGTCTTCAGGGAAGTAGTTAAAATTCTCAACGAGAATTTATATGATATATATATGGGATATTTTAGTTCTAATTATATATTTCATGTACATCATCTTTAAAAATAGCTTCTCCCTTTGATTTTAATTTAAGTCACACTGTGAAGCAACATGAGAGCACTATTGGCAACAGATCTTGTAATTTTGAACTCTGATCAAATTTTGAGAACAACACTTGAAATGAGATTCCCTCTTCAAACTTCCAAATCATGCCAAAAGGTGGATTTTGAGCCTTGAAAGATTTAGCATGAATCGAACCCTCCACACAGTAGATCTTCTTAGTGGTTCTAAGTTTTGATCCCAAAACGGCACCAATGATCTCAAATTCGCAACCATGGCTACTTGGCAGCCGCTGTTACAATAGCTGCTCATAAATAAATAGATGCTTCTAAGCAATGTCTTGTGTTATGTGTGTTTTTCAAAACAAACAAGATTTTTCTCTGAAAAATATTTCATACAAAAATGTATTAACGAACTATGCTAAAATATAACTTTCAAATTGTGGTTCTGTGTATTCCTCTTAAAAATTAGTGGGTAATATGTTTATGTTCTTAGAAAACTGAGTCACAAATACACAAATAGATTAATGATTTTTGCTGGAATCTGAGGGATTATTTTTGAAATTACTATATTATGTTTAGAGATAAGGCTGCATGTTTTTTTTTCTTGTTTATAGGGCCATGTTTATTGAAATGCATCAAATTTTCTGAAATTGTAGATTAACGTAATTTCATTCATATGGTTTGAAAAATAGTATTGGTTAATTGTTTTTATTTTTAAGACATGTGTTTTATTCATTTAAATGATAATTCAGCTATGCTAAAAATACAGAATTTGTGATTCACTTTCCATTATCAAGTTTTGACTCAGATTTTCTTTTTAAATCTCATAAATAACTGGATTTTATTTTTGAAAACATTACATTTTCCCAACATTTTACTTTGACTTAATTGTTCTGTTTCCAAAAAATAAATATCTATATAGTCAGTCTCTATTAATTTAAGAAGTTATTAAACTTATCATTGATTTAATTCTGAGCCCTTATGAAATATATATTCTTTATGACAATCTGCTCAATATTAATTAAATCTTTGAACAAACTTTAAAAGTTTTATAAATAAAGTAAGTTATGCAAAGATATTTCATCATTTGTAAATACTAGGAGATAATTCGTTCATCTTCTGTTAATTTTTCATGTTTTCATGCACAAAGGGAGAAATCTATTTTGTCAAAGCTAGTGCTTAGCTAAACATTTATTATGTTAAAATAGAACTGCTATAATAAGGTGAAGCTTTTAATATATATATACATACTTGCTAATTGGGTTGTGATAGAAAAATAAATACAGTTATTTTATTAGGATTTTATAAATTTCTCATTATTAAAGAACATGTTAAATTAAAAAATTTATTGTGTATGAATTAATGACATGTTAAAATTGTATTTGTAATATTAATAATATTTTTAGTCACAAATTTGTAAATTTCTGTTTTTGGATGGAATATATGTAGATATTTAATTAAACAAAGCTGTTCTAGATAATATTTATCAAATGATTTTAAATAATTATATATGCTGCCCAACTGGTATAATGGTTTGTGAGGCTGACTGCTATGCCGTAGGGCCTAGGTTCAAATCCATTAGAAGGCATGTAATATAGGTATATTGCCTGTATGGCATAAAGGCACTCTAAATATTTATCAAGTTACAAGTCCTCTTAAGAGGTTGGGATAGAGGTGAGAGGCCCCTCATTACCCCTCAGGGTGTTCTCCCTGAAAATTGGGGGTGGAATTGAGCCAAATCGTACTGTCACCTGTATGGTGCTCAAAGCTGCAGCTAACTACAGGGGCAAAAACTAGACCCTTGCCATAATTAATTTCGTAGATCTCGATCTGATGTTACTGTCAATCAAGTGGGATAAGTAGCAACAACAAATAATTATGTCAAATAATGCTTCTGTAAATTGACTGACTAAAGAATTATCTGCTTTTAAACTTGCTACCTTTAAAAAAATTTTAAAATGTTTTGTATGTTTTTGTAATATGCCTGTTATGATGCATGTCGAATGGAATACAGAATTGTAATTGCATATCATTTTCTGAAACATCAAATAATTTAACCATCTGGCCTCAATTTCATTCAGAAATTTTGCATCTAAACTGTATAATGTAAAGCAAAAATCCAGTTGTGCTGCAATATTAAACATTTAGTATATTGTTATTTTATTACTAAATTAAACTCAGTGGTGCAACAGCCCATGAGGGCCAAGGCTTGCTGTGTCCATCTCAGTATAAGTAATCTTGGGCACTGAGGTGCATGAGTAGATGTTCCGGTCAGGGACAACAAATTAAAAATTGAGTTAAATTGTATTTCGTTAATGCTGGAAGCTATATATATATATATAGTTGAATCTCAAATGGTAATTTTTATTTCCCCTTCATGCACAAATTTTAAAATTAATTTTCAATTCATATAAAAAATGATTTGAGTATAAAATATTGTTTATTTATTCTTTTAGGTTCTGGAAGCACTGTTTTCTTTAACCAAAAATATTCAACTAGATCAGACATGTATTCAACTAACAAGCAATCTGGCTTTTTCTGTAGTAATTGTGAATATAGTACTAATCACAAAGGAACTTTTTATAGACATGTCTTGACGCATACTGGAGAAAAACCGTTTTTATGTAAATTATGTGGTCGAAAATTTTCTCAAAAAGGACATTTGAAACGACACTTTGTGATACATACAAATGGGAAATAACCGTGAATGATTTTATAGATTTCATATATTTTGTGCTTTAAGAAATATTTTGATTAATTAATGCAATATATATGAATATCCATGTTATTTTTTTGACATTTAGAAGTTCATTCTACTTTTTAGTCTAAAAATTAATAAAATAACTTGATGCTAATTTTGGCAGATAAATGCAAAATTTATATACTGTTGTAAATTTTAAAAATTTTTAACTATTAAACAAAAATGTAAAATATTCTAGTTATAATTTTTTCATAATTATATTCACACATTTCTCTATATAAAATTTATTAATTTTATATTCTAAAATATAATTATTTTGTATAATTTTAAAAAATGAATAAAAATGTTCTGTGAAAAAGTAATGTTTTTGATTTGATTATTTCTTATGAAATAATGTATAATAATACATAATTTCAAAAAATTCTCCAAAATGTTTTTTTTATGAGAATTTTGTTTTGAAGAAAAATGGTTTACTTTCTTTGTTCAAAAAGATATATGGATTACTTATATTTTGTTCGTTATAAATTTTATGATATAAACAACTAATGTAGTTTTTCAGTGATATTAAATGAATTGAAATAGTTTAACTGTTTGTAATTATGATTGATTTTTCATGGTTTTTTTAAAATAAAATGTCTATATTTTAATCATACATTTCCCTTATTCTTTTAATAAGAAGATATTAAACTGAAACATAAACTAATTGTTATGGACTGTCTTGTTAAAATATTAATTTACACTTTATTTAACTATGTGTTGCATGACAATGACTATATTAATACAGTTCCAAGGAAATTTTAAATATCACCTTAGTCATTCAGTTCTAATTTGATATAGGTTTTTCTATACTCTCCACAAGAACTTGAATAAAATTCTCTCTCTTCCATAACATCATAGACTGTACAAATGTTTATCATTCAAGCTATATGATATTTGTAAATAGGGATGATTATTCAACAAAATCAATTACAGAGAAACTTGTTCAATTTTGCTTGCATTATTAGAATAACTGTTTTGTATTATTATCAATATACTGTAATTGCATAATTTTCAGATACCAGTTTTACATGTTTTAATTGAAGAATCAATGTGTATTTGTAGATAATACTGTAAATTGTTTAGAATAATTATGCAAGACAGATGGATACAATATCTGAACTGTGAAATGTTAAAGGAAATATGCACACAAAATATATAAATTTTTCCAATTATTTTTTTTTTTCTTTTCTTACCATAATTGTTATTTTAAGCTTCACTTTATTTAAATGTACAATGTATTAATTTTCTTTAAAAAAATAATTATGTCTGTAGCATTCACTCAAAATAAATGTGCTGATGTTGAAAGTTGTATATTTTCAGTTTTTATTTAAATTTTAAAGGTCAAAGAATTTTTTTATTATTGTATAGCTTTTATTTACCATAAAATCCAGTGTATAATGCACACCTATACTTTCTAGCTGCATTTTGTAACTTTTAGGTATATTCCCATATAACGTGCACCCCCACCCCTTTTTTTATGAAGAAATCTGAAGTGTTAGTATATAATGCTCTTATGTTTTGAAGTCATTTATTCAAGTATTATCCTAGACTTTTGAAAAAATAGTATACTTCTAAAACTGCAACTCTTTTAGTTCATAAGGCATGTCATTTCTTTTTTTAAAAAAACAAACAGTATTTCGATATATGTAGAAGTAGCTACATATACTTTGTTATTTTTCATCTCTTTTGTTATTTTTTAAGCTGGCGTTTTTATACTTGGCATATAACGTGCACCCTTAAATTTCGACCTTATTTTTTGTGTTAAAAGTGTGCATTATAAGCTGGATTTTACAGTAAATAATTGATTTTTTTCATGAAATAAAGATGATAACGATAAATAAATTATTGAAAATAGAAAATAAGCTGTTGGAATGTATAACTATGTGAATGAAATTTTTAAATATAATCAGTATATAAATGTGAAAATACATTTTTGTTTTTCAGTATACAATGTGATTTGTATTAATGTTATTTATAAAGCATCTGAAATAAGATTAATAATTATATTTTCTAATACAGATCATAAACACTCTTTTAACCAAAAGGGAGAAAAAGTAATACTATGT
The DNA here is from genome assembly GCA_019973955.1 of Trichonephila inaurata madagascariensis. Classification (NCBI taxonomy): domain Eukaryota; kingdom Metazoa; phylum Arthropoda; class Arachnida; order Araneae; family Nephilidae; genus Trichonephila; species Trichonephila inaurata. The sequence continues at coordinate 309,821 of BMAV01028224.1, forward strand.
GTTGAAATAGACAGTATTTGTAACGATACTGCATTACAGTTGTAAAGAGATAACAAAATTACCATCTCCATTTCACATAATATTTTTGCTTGTATTAATACCTCTTGTGTAATTTTGCATTCAATTAATTGAATGTGCTACTTTCATTAGATATTTTCATTACAGCATTCTTTTAGAAGTAGATCCTTAGTCCTTAGAAGTAGAATACTGAGAAGTAGTCCTTATTTATTAAATTATCTAATCCAATCTTAAATATATTGTGTATTATTATTATTGACATTATATATTTTGAATTATTGAAATAAAATAGCATATTTGTAGTTTTGGTTTAATTATAATTCCAGACAAAAGTACTTATTTTTCTTGTTACTTTAACAATGAAAAAAAAAGCTTTATTTATGAGTTACATATCAAAATGGTATGTAGAGGCTCCATCATAGAATCTTTCTGTGAATGAAAAACTCTTGCACTCTCTCTGGATTCTGCCTTTAATCTTGTTTGCTGTTATATTGATAAAAATGATTAAAGTCTTTTATAGGTTTTTCATACGCCAATGTTTTGACATTCCTGATAAAGCACACACAAAATTATTGATTGCAGTTAGCTTTACATGAAATCAAAATATATTTTTTCAATAGTCTGTATGCATTTAAATCACTGGCCTGAATTCTTATCTCTGTAACTACGTCAAACAACTATACATGTCAATTTTTTTAAAAAAAATATCTTATCTCGTTTCATGTAGAATATAAATGAAATGGGATTCAAATTCTTTTACAGTTATTGTTTTAGTTGATTTATAATTCCCCCCCCCCCCTCCATTCTGTTAAAAAAGTGTGTTATGTATATAATAATTGTTTTGGTTTACCAGATATGAGAATCACTAAGGATAAAGTCTACATGGGGAGAAAATATATTTTGTATATCCTGACTCTAGTAGTATAAAATTAATGTTTAAGACATTTAAAAGTAGGAAATGAATTAAAATTAAAATGTCTGATTATTTATTGGAAAGTTATGTAGAATTTGTGTAGTAAATAAACATGTGGATTTGTTATAGAAAAAATATTGATAACTTGAATGTTTTTATCAATCCTTTAGGGATCATAATTACTGATCTCTTTAAATTATTATTCTTAGGGAAAATAGTTCTCCATAGCTAGGAGAAATGCAAAAGTCACATGTTGTGTAATATGCTTGCTAATAGACATAAAATTCCATAGGGATTTCGAAAATGTTTAAACTTTAACTTCCCAGTTTTGCCTGTATGCCATACGGGCACTGTGGGGGGGGGGCGCTATTGCTTTGCCCATATGCTGTACTGGCATTCTTGTTTCTGTATCGTTTGTACTGTTTCACCCATATCTTTTCAATTCCTAATATCAAATTAGTTGTTAAAGGTGATAAAAATGGTCCAGTAAAAGAGGTTAAGTAAATGTAATATAAAAAAACCATAAAGTAATTGCACTTTTATTACATTTACAGCCATCAGTGTGGCTTCTCTGTTAGGCATTCATGTAGGAGAAAAAGATAACTTACGGGGAAAACACTATTATTTTCATTAAAATGTATCCTAAATGATGAAAAGTAATAAAAATGTTAATTTTGATAACATTTTCCTGTTTAAAATAGTGAAATTAATTTAAAAAAGGTGACATTTTTGGATCGAATTCTGCAAAAAATGAAACTATTAAGGGGTTAAAAGAACATTAAAATTTTTATCACTTTTGCTTTTGTCATATACTTGAAATATGTATTTTAGTTGTATGGATTTTTAAAAAATAGGCTTAAGTACTATGATTTGCCTATAATACCTTGTGATGTAAATTATACAAATTTATCTTGAGAAAGGATTAATTCGAAGTTATTTTCATTTTTCAGGCAACATCTATGAAGAAAACATCTATTACCCACAAAATTTTAAAAAAGATACTTTGAAGAATAAACTTGTTCATTTGTGTCCATATTGTGATTATTCAACAACTTATATAGCTATTATGAAGAGACATATCCGAAAACATACTGGAGAAAAGCCTTTTAAATGTGAGGTTTGTGGTAAAAAGTTTAGTCGTAAAGATCACATGCAGAATCACATTATTATACATGGATCTAGCTGAATTCTCTCTCTCTCTCTTACTGGCTTCATGCAGGATGAATGCTTTGTGTAAATATATTTCTTTTTGTTGTAACTGTGTTTTTTTTTAACTGTGCTAATAATTTTTATGTATTTCTTCTTGTATGTACATATGCAAATGATACTCCAAAATTTATGCTAATAGAATTATTATATTAGTTAATAATATCAGAATTTTTTTTTTTTTAAATCTTGGATATACAAGGTGTAGCTATTTAATAACGAGACTGACACTGCTACAGAAGTAAGCAAGCAACGTGTAGCTATTTAGCATGGAGCCTTCTCTTTCAAATTTTCCCTTTGTTTCTGTAAACAAATCTGTATAGAAGAAGTTATCATTTGCATTTGAGTTATATTTTGTTTTGCCAGAAAAATGATAAGTTAACAATAGAGGAACAAATTGTTGAGAATTTCATATGAAACTTGGAAAAACCACTACTGAGACTTATTATTTATTGAAACAAGTATATAGCAATGAAGGTTGATCATGGGTATGTGTTTTTAAATGGTTTAAGCTTTTTCAAAATGGCTAAGAAGATGTTGAAGTGGATTCATGCCCGGATCTTCCTTCCATGTCACACGTGGATGACAGTATCAAAAAAATCAGTAATCTGGTTTTATCTGAGTCAGTTAAATATTTGTACAATTATCAAAATTATATGAGTTGACAAAGAATCCATACAACAAATTTTGACTTGGAAAAAGTGTGTGCTAAAATGATGCCTACAATTCTCAGGTTTGAACAACAAGAAGCTTGCAAAAAATGTTTGCAGTGACACTTTGAACTTGTGACAAATCTTGTTTTTTTACTTATGATCTTGAAACAAAGTGCTGTTCAAATCATGAACTCAAAATTCAAACCAATGAGGATTGTTTTTTTTTCTCCAATATTCATGGGACTGAGTACATTTACTGGGTTCCGGAAGGACACACTTAATTTATATTAGTGCTTTCCTGTTCTTGAAAATTCCATGAAAGAATAAAGAAGGAACTACTCAAATTGTGGAAGGACAAACCATGGGTTCTCCACCAAGACAATGTGTTGGTTCTTTCTGCATTGTTTGTCAAGGCGTTTCCGTCCAAGTACAACTTCCCAGTGTTAAACCATCCATTTTATTCGTTGAATCTTGTGCCATGCAAGTTCTATCTGTTTCCTAAGGTGAAATCTGAATTGAAATGGACAAGATTTGAGTCTATTAAAGCTGTAAAGGAAAAAGAGTTAAGCTTCCCAAAGGAGCTGACACAAGATTTCCAGCACTGTTATGAACATTGGGAGATTCACATGAAGTGTTGTAGGTATAGAAGTGGGGTGTATATTGAAGATGAAAATAAGTAAATATGTATGAAATCAAAATAAAATGTTTTATATTATCAATCTCATTATTTAATAGCCACACCTCATAACTAGAATTGCTGCATTAACGGGATTGCAATCAGAAATTTAATAATTTATTATTAAAATATTTGCGGAAATTGAAATGATATTAACAAAATATGTGTTCTTAAAATAATTTGCAAAATTATTTATATCTTTCATTTGATGGTCATTTTATTAAAACAAGCTTGACATTTTATTAATATTAGGAAAAGTAATAGTGTTATTCAAGAAAAACAAGCTTTATTGTAAATTTAATGGGTCTTGTAAATCATTTGAATTTTTAAATACTTTTTATTAAAATATTTAATTTTTTTACATTATGTGTTCATATATTTATAATTGTATGTTACTTCATGTAGAATAGTTGAATCTTTCAGTAGTTTACTTAAATTACTTATATGTATTTGCCTCATTCCCTGTATTCAGTTTGTGTTCTCATTTCTGTGGAGAGTTCACAGTCAAGAATTGTACAACTAGCAATGTTCAAACTAAATCATGGATTCAAGTAGTGTAAAAATCTTTCATTCAGAATAATAGAAGGCAGTGTATGTTAAATGAAACTTAGCCCTCTTAAAATTAGTTGAAATTTGCTAAAAGTCATCGATGGCATGAAGTTAATACATAAATATATCCTTCTAAATAATGAATAAACCCCTTTACACATGAGCATTAAAAAATGATGTGCTCTTTTTAACACTTTGTTGCTATTATGTTACTCATTTCTTAATATGCCTTTTTGTTGTTGTTGTTGATTTTGTCTGCATACATATTTAAAAAAAATAGACTACAGTTTTTTTTAAATTTCATTAAATAAATGAAAATATTATGCAAGAGTAATAATTAAATATATATTTCAAATACAACAAATGCTTTTACTTAAAGATGGAAATCCTCTTCATTCATTCATTCATTCTAGGTATGCAAAAATTTTATTTAGTAAGTAGTGTAAATAATTATTTTCAATTATCGTATCAACATTAGAAAGACCTATTGTGACAGAAATTTTATTTTGTAAATTAAATGTTTTAATCATCAAAATTTAAGAAAGCAGGAAAATCTCGTTTGAAAATGGTAAACATTTTTCATACAATTCAGAAAGCTCTCTGAAAAAGAAAAAGCGCTGAACATTTATTGTTTGTTATGAACCTTTTTTTGTAAATAGTTGCAATAAAGTAAATACTAATGATGAAATCTACTTTATTTTAAATTTACTTTTATTAGAAATAGAAAACTTTTAATCAAATAAAATCATTAATATTTAATGGCTTTTTTTGTCATTTGCAACTAGACAAATAATTGAAGAAAAATCATTTTGAATTGTTACTGAAGGATTGTAAGTAAGGCAATATTTTAAAGGAGCTCTCATTAACTTAAAAAAGGTAATTTTGTTTCAAATTTCTATATTAAAAGTGCTAAATCGTCTATATTATTTTAATCAATGTTATGAATGGGCATCATATTATTAGTTTTTTTTATATACATTTATCCTTATCTTTGGTATTGGATATGTGATTGTAAATTTGTTTCAAATTAATTGTCTAATAAATAAGGTTTGTTCATAAAAACAAGTTTTATGTGGCATGTTGTATTCATGTAATAAATTGATACTATTGTAAATTTATTGAATGTCATGCATTAAAAAATATTTTATAGAAATAATTTGGTTACAAATAATTGATTGAATATTTCTGTAAATAATATAACATTTTGATATCTACTGAATTTGTAATGTTCAATTTAAAGGAATTATAACTTTATTGCTCCATACCCTTTTGTAGTGGTTAGGGGAGGGAGGAAATCAGTAGCATTTTTCAGTTTACATGCATATATATGTATGAAATTGCATAATCTTTTGAACTTTTACAAACATCTAAATATTCAAGGAACATGAAAGTCACAAATAATTTCTTTGAAAATAATATTCATCTTATTAAAATCCTTGTTGTAATTTTTAAAGATTTCATTTCTTTTTTCTAAATGTATTAAGAAACATATTAAAACTTTAAATTTAGAATTGGGGACAAAAAATTTATTGCACAGCCTGCAGAATTACAATACATATCTTAAGGTTTCATTATGAGATATTCCTTAGTTTTTGCAGATTCTTATGGACATTGTGTGATTAAAAATACATTTATAAGTCTTGACTGATTTTTTTATAATATCAACTGTCTTCTCACAAAATTTGTAGTAACTTAATATGATCTGTCTCTCATATGCTTAATTATTTCTGAAGGGAGATTACAACTGCAAAAATCTAATGGTGCATATGTATGCATGTATGTTAATTTGTTAAATGTACAATTAAGCTCAGGTTATATGAAATGCAAACATTTTGCTTATAGTTTTGAGGCCACAGTAGCCTAGTGGTTAAGGTCGCAGACTTATTGCCAGTGTGTCACGAGTTCGTGCCAAGTGCTGCTGAAGAACCGTCATGTAGAGTAGGACGTTTGAGCCCCGACAGATTTAATGTGATCTGTCAGGGCTCAAACGTCCTCCAGTTGGTGTGGTGTGGAAGTTAGGAGAGGGGAGTGCCCACTCACGTGTCATCCTCATCACTTGACCTTGGTTCAAAACCCTGAGGTCCATCTCCAAAAGCCCTCATGTAGCTAAATATGGCAACATTAATATTCACTTAAACACTCATTGCTTATAATTTTTCCTTGGGGAAGGGGAGTTGCAGAAAAGCTGAATCTGTGAGCCTTGGTATTTCTGTTGTCAAGTAATAAAAGCCTTTCTTGCACCTATGTATTAGTTTTTGTATTTTTATTTGCTTTTTCATCGTGTTATATAAATACAAAAATTTTCTTGAAATGATTTAAATTACTGTTGTATATTTGATATGTACCTTTTTTTTAAAAAAAAATATATTTGCATATTTTTCTGTACATTGTTTTATGTAATTAATTTAAAGCTACTTATATATATATATTTGATATTGACATTATCAAAAGTTTATTTGTAATTGCAAAATGATTTGGCAACATAAGAAATTTCAAATATTTGCTTATTCGACAAAGGAAGAGTTTCAATTTTATCCTTAAATGCTATTTTAAGATTAACATATATGTTCTTTGCATGATACTTTGTGTTTAAATGTGCAGTAAATGTTAAATCTTGTCATTTGTATTTTGCATATTTTGGGAACCTTTTTATCTAAATAAATCCTGATAACAATTATTTGTATGAATAGATTTTTAATTTTGCCTAGTTGTATTTTAAAACTTTAGAATATTTTCATGTACAATACATAAATGATACTGAAACAATATCCATATTTGTAAAGTATGTATCAATATCTTGTTTTTAAAGGCTTGTTTTATTTTTTAAAATGTACCTAAGAATTAATCTTCGAAATATAAAATTTAAGCAAAACAATGCTAATAATATTGTTAATTATATTTTTTAACTAATTAGCTTATTTTCATTATAGGATTTTTCCCAATTGCAAAGGATGTTGAAAGATTCACAATGAGTTATATAGAAAATGTTGGAATATCTGTAAAGAACATCGTTCACCATGAATGTCCTTTTTGCAATTATTCAACAACTTATTCTACTGCTTTAAAGAGGCATGTGAGAACACATACCGGAGAGCGACCTTTCGTTTGTGGAATTTGTAAAAAAGGTTTTATTACTAAACAACAAATGCAGATTCATCAGTTTCAGCATAGAGATATTGAAAACTAAATTCATATTACATAATATTTTTAAAAATATTATTTTATTTACTTTTAAATTTTTTATTATTTATAGGATCTTATAATTTTGTTTTTAAATCTTTATTTTATATATTGAACTTATTATTAAGAATTTTGTATTTTAACTTATAAATTTGAAATAATATATATATATATATATTGTTCAAATTTACTTTCTTTTATTCTTAATTTTTATGCAGTTTTATTTACAATTGAAATCAAATTATGTCTTGAATTTTATTGAACTTTTTTATCTGATTCTTAAACAGTTAGCTTGGACTTTGCATAACTTGTATTGAATATTCTTTTGTATGTAATGCATTAAAGGTTGAATAATAATTGAAAACCTTCTTTGAACTTTATAGTTAATTTGTTGCATACCAGATTCCTTTAAAGGATTTGTGAATGTAATGTCAATTTTACTCAAATGTTACAAAAAAAATATCCTCCTTTTAAAAATTTTATTCTTAAAAGATTCATTGGAATGACCTGTTGGGTTATGTTAGCAATATTATCAAGGCAATTTTTTTTTTTTTTTTTTTTTTTGTAAATATTTATTGCACATCAACAAAAACTATTTTATCATAATAATTGAAAATTGTTTTCATGCATAAAGAGATCATTCATCATTAGTGGTATTTAAATTAATTAGTTGATAATGGGCTCATGAAATATTGAATCTTTTTTTTTATTAACATTCATTGTTTATTCAGTGTACTTTTTTTACTATGAATAATTTTTAGTTCTATATTTTACTTTCAGAATTTCGATTTTTACTCAGTATTTTGATAGTTAAAAATTTTTGTGATCCTTAACAGGCTCTGTAATACATTTTAAGCAAAACAAATTTAAAAAGATACATTGTGCATTTCTTTTATTCTTCAAATTTATAAAATTCATTTTTCATTTGTATAAATCACCATATAAGCTCTTTTTAAATCAAAAATAAATTTAAAGTGAATTTAAAAATCTCTGCAAAATATTATGCATTTATGTGCTAATTTTCATGAACAGTTGTTGTTGCAATTTATATAACTAATATTGTATTTGTTTGTGTTATAGTTTTTTGTTGGTCATAAATTTCTTTTATTAAATTCAGATAGTTTATTTTTATTGTATCAGAAATTGTGATGTATAGAATAAGTATCCCTTTAACCCTTTCGTGACAAGTGTGTCATATATGCACCAGTCTCAAACTCCCTTATAATGCGGGCTGTTCCATGCACTTTTCTATGGGGGCTACCAATCCTGCAGAACAAGTAGGAAGCGTGATTCACCAGTGGCTGCTGGTGACATTTGGAGTGGATGCATATGTGACACATCCATCTCTAAAATGATTTCTGTTGATCAGTATGTTGTCACGGAAAGGTTAACCATGCTGACCTCTAAGCTGGAGACAATTATTGATTCATTCTAGAACACAGTAATTTGGTATTTTAAACATGTTTTTTGTAAAAATGTTATATATAATTACTTTTTTGCCTTTCCATTTTGTAGAATAATGGTTTTAGCGTACCATATTGTATGATTTATCCTGCCAATTCATAGTCTGTCAAAAAGTTCATTTATTTGAAGGTTAATTAAAAAGACACTTATTGTATTTGAAATAAAACAGAATTTTTTAAAAAAAACATTTTATGCCTTTTTTCTATAAACTGTTTTATTTTAATTATCAGTTTCTTATGTATAGCAAAATTGAGGTATATATGAAATAAAAGCAAATAAAAAAAAGCTTTCAAAATGTTTTCCTCTAACATATATTTAATGTTAAATATTGAGTCACACACAAAGTGGATAATTAGCTTTAAAAAAAACAACTTCACAAATGTGGTCTATTTAAAAATGATTCAAGAAGCTTATTGTTTTATCGTTATATTTGTAAAATGAAATGTTAATTTAATTATGATTTAAAATCACAATCATTATCCTCAATAAAAATATTGATGTTGGTTAAGGATTTTGTTTCTGAAGTATTTCATTCAGGTCTTAATTACATATGATTTTCTTATGTGTTGTTTGTGCATATGTATCTCATTTAGGTATTAATTTCTTTTACTATTAAAATCAAAATGTTTAATGTCAACTTAAATAAAACTTCTTTCTTAATTTTTATCATGAATGCATAAAAGTATCCATTTACTACTTTTCAAATATCAAAGATATTTATGAAAATATTTATTTACTTCACTAAAAAAAGTAGTCTTCCCTTGATATTGAATTACATTACCTTGCTTTAAAAATACATGTTTGATGTTGAATATACTTACATCTACAGCTATGGATTAATTTAACAAAAACTTTTTTTTATTGTTCTAATATGCAAATGAATTTTTCTCTTGGCAGTGCATACGATTTCTATTAATATCAAACATTTTTCCTTTCAGATATTTTCAATTCATGGCAGGTACATCAAGCATATTTGCCAGGTAGATTGAAAAACACAACCTTATCGAAATGTACAAAGGGCTCACCAGGATATTCAAGTTATGAAAAAATTGGAAAAGTGGGGCGTTCTGTACAGTTTTGCCCCTACTGTGACTATTCAACTGTACATTCCACTGTTATGAAAAGACATATTATAAAACACACTGGCGAGCGACCTTTTGCCTGTGAAATTTGTGGTAAAGGTTTCACTCGGAAAGAGTACATGCTAAATCATATGCTTTCACATAAAACAACCCCTATGTAAAATTAATTTTCACTTCTAATTTTTTTCACTGATTTTAACTTTTAAATAATAGTAAAAAGTGTTGTCATATGTTTACTCTTTCTATGTTATGTATATTGATGAAAAAGAGAAGGCAGTTTAATTAGTATTTATTTGTTTGTTTTTTCATATTGTATTTAAATTGCTAACTATCTGACTATTTTCTTAATTGCAAGATTTTAAATATTGTTTTAGTTTAATTAATGGTATATAATAAAATGATCCAAATTGTATATCCTGATATTTAAAGTATTTTATTGCTTATTATTTTGTGCTTATTAATTTTATATTTATTATTATTCTCTTTTTAAAAAAAATTATGGAATACTCATTAAATCAATTATTCTGTTTCATTAAAGTTAAAAAAAAAAACCTCCATATATTTTAAAGTATATATCTTTACATATTGTATTGTAAAATAGAACACCTCTTTATTTTATTAAATCAAAACTTTTCCACTATATGTAAATCAAATGATATAATTCAAAACAAACTGAATATTGAAAAACATCAAGAAAACAAAAGCATATGATTAAAAATTAAATTGGAAGTTTTAATCAATAGCATTGTATTGATGTTCACCTCAAAGCTACATTTAATGTTTATATTTCTTTGCTCAAATTATATTTTTTTATCACTGGGAAAAAATTTAATGTATGTGTAGTATATCATTTCTTTGTATTTCTTAAAGCAATTTTAAAATAAAATTGAATGCATTATATTGTTATATGAAATGTGTGAATTGCTGATTCAGATATCACTTAATAAAAATGTTAGAAAAATAAACAAGCTTTAAACCATGTTTAAAATAAACAAAAAAATGTAGCATTTTTAAGTGCTTTAAAAGTTTTCAAAATTTTTATTTATAATGTGTATATATATACATATATGAATTTCAAAATGGTATAGGATCAAAAGTATATATTAAAATTGTTAAAAGCTCTAAAGAGTATGATTGTTAAAGAGAATTGTATAACAATGTCTTATTTTTCTGCACAGTTTTTGGTTTTCCAAGTTTATTGCAAAGGAATTAATTTTATTATTCTGAATAAATGTTCATTATTAGCAAAAAACATTTGATGTTAATTTAAAAAATAAGGTCTAATATAAATTTTGTTTAAAACAAATTCTGATTTTTAAAAAAAATGCCTTTTGCTTATGAAATGAAGTTTAAATATAATAATGTTTTGTATTTAACATGTGTAAGTTAATTCAATGTACTTTGATAGCATTTTTTTGTATGTGTCAAAATATCTTAAAATTACTCTGCAAAATTTTATAATGTTTTCTACCATATGTTAATTTTCAATTTTTCTTTAATTGAATTTTTTCATTTTAGGTACATTTAATTTTTCTTTTTGCAAACCTGGTTTTATTCAAAAACAATGTCCTTTACATTTCTGTCCATATTGTGAATATTCAACTGTTCATGCAACTGTCTTAAAGAGACATATTAGAAGACATACTGGAGAACGACCTTTTGTTTGTCAAATTTGTGGTAAAGGCTTTGCGCAAAAGCACCGTGTAATAACTCATCAAAAAGTACATTCTTCATGCAATAATAATGTGTAATGTGAATATTTTCTTCATGTTTCTGCCTTTTTATTTGCGGTGTACAAAAAAAATTTAATGCATTGTTTTAATGTTGTGAAATTATTTTGAAATTAGAGAGAAAATGTCTATATTAGATTGTAATATTCCACTTTTAATTTATGCTATCATAAAGTAGATATGTGTGCTATAAAATCTGGTGTATAATGTGCACCTATACTTTCAAGCTGCATTTTTGAATTTTTAGGTATATTCGCCGTATAAAGTGCACCCATTTTTTTACAAAGAAACCTTAAGTGTAATTATGCAGTTCTCTTATGTTTTGAAGTCATTTATTTGAGGTATTATCCCAAGCTTATGAAAAAATAGCATACTTCTGGAACCAGAACTGCTTAAGTTCATAAGATATGTCATTTCTTTTAAGTTAACAGTATTTCGATATCTAGAAGTCTAATTTTTTTTAATGTTCATCTCTTTTTTTTTATTTTTGAAGCTATTATTTTTATACCCGACGTATAAAGCACACCTGTAAATTTAGACTGTATTTTTGGTGTTAAAGGTGTGCGTGTTATACGCCTGATTTCACGTTAATTAAATATCCTTTCATAACAATTTTTAAGTTTATGTACAAAGTAAAGTACAAATAAATTGGAAAAGTGTAATTTTTAAACTTGAAAAATATAAATTTCATTTTATTTGTATGGAATATATTATATGATTATCTCATTATTGAAAGTTTTTTTCTGTAAAACTCTTAGAAAAGTTGTTCATTTTGCAAATAAGGCTTCATTACTTATTTAACTAGGCCTAAGTATAGCTACATGTTACAAACCTTTATAAAATAAACTGAAAAATTTGCACTATTTTAGTGTAAAATCAAACTTTTTTTTTCAATTTTTATCAACTTTATAAGCAGTAACACGAAGAAAACTAAGAAATTAATATTCTAATTACAATTTGAACAATATTTCATTTAATGGTTGATTGTTTAAGCATAAGTTGCTTCCAGAAATACATTTATAATTAATAATAACTAAAATAACATTATGTTTGCAAATACAAAATATTAAAAGGAGGATCCAAGAAGTTTAAGTTTTGATAACACTGTTTGATAAATAGGTTTAAATACTATAACCAATGAGCTCCTTTAATATTAAGGCACTGTTCTCTCTAATATACCCATATATTGGATATTGTTCTTAAGCTTTTGACTAATATAACTAAAATAACTTAAGATAAAAAGTAATTTATATGTATTAAAAGTTTTTGGGGCTTTCTGTATATATTAAATCAGCATATGCACACTGACTTTTATTTTTATGTATGTAAAAAGTTTATTTACATTCTTAATTTTCATTTTCAAATAAATAGTTGCAATTTTTTTTTTTTTTTTGTATTGTGAGGAATAAAAAAATTTGTATGAATATTCTGGGAGCACTTATGAAGACGGAAATTAATATTTTATATGTTTTTCAGTAACAAATAGGAACTATGATTAATTTTGGAAAGTAAAATGAAAAAGATATGAAAAAAGTTATCTACTTCTGCATACTCAACAAAAGGAAAAGGCTTGCATGTTAACTTTGGATAGGAAATAAATTTATAAATGTATAAACATTAATATTCATTACTTTTTTGTGCTTATTTTATCATATTTCTCAAATATAAAATTTAAATTCTTTGAAATTTAGTTTTTATTACTTTTACAGAATTGGAATTAACTTTGATGAATTGGTATCTATTACATTTTTATCCTTCCTCTCTATAAAATATATCAATTTTATTTCTGTTGGTATTGGGTGTAGTATAACTGAGATGTAATATTTTTATTAGAAACATTGTAGCAAACTTATAAAGAATATTTGCCTAAATTACTCAAATATTGTTTGTATTTATTTTTACGTATTAACTTTTTTTAGAAAATTTAGTTCGGCTTACCATTTATTTTCAAAATTGTTTAAAATAGTTTACCTTTAACACTAATAAACTGGTTTTGCTAAAATAACTAATATTTTAATGTGTGGTGAAAAAATGACTGTGTTGAATCACTTTCTTTATTATCTTTAAAGTTTTGCTTATTTATTTTCACTAGATTTATATATTATTGTTGCATTCTTTATACTGATGCATGCATATTTATTTATTTAATTAATTTTTAAATTAACATTTCAGTAAAACATTTTTGTCACATTTGTAATATGTACAATAGGTTCCTTACAGTGGCGTACACAAGAGGGGTGTCCTAGGGGTCCGGACCCCTCAAAGGCCTTGATTTTTTTTCCAATTGATTATAATTCTAAGTATATAGTACGGAAAATTTAATTAAATATTTGTTATTAATGATTAATTTTATTAATTATTTATTTAATTAGTTTTTACTGTTTTTTATTCCTGAAAATCGACAAAATTAAAAGGAGCATGATATAAAAATGGTGGACTTTCAACCCTGGACACCCCCCTTGAAAAATTCCTGTGTGCGCTACTGGTTCCTTAAATTGAAAATTAAGATACTTTTTGACAAAATGATGTAGGAACAAATATTTAAATTTTTTTGTGATGTATAAATATAAAAAAAAATTCCATAAGATTATTATAAAAAAAAATTTTAGTGATGGAATGAAATGTAATATTTTGTGCTTTAAATATAATGGAAAGAATATATGACTTTTATTGAAATTTTTTTTTTTTCCAATTCATGAAACATTTAATACCATACAATTTAATTAAAAGGCAACGCATATTTGTATTGTTATTAAAACTTAAATTACTGTTAAAATTATCTTAAATTATTTTTTAAGTTTCTTTTGCTATGATTTTTATTAGTATTGTTACTTTAATTGTTATCCATTTTTATTTTCATATTTGTCTGACAAAATTGTTTTGAAACAAATATTTTGCATTAAATCTGAATATAATTTTTTCCACCTCAACAAAGAGATATAGTACATCGTTATTTATTGATTTTTCTAAATAATTATAATATTTATCATTTTTCTGTATAATTAGTTCTTTGTGTGCACACATGTGTATGTTCTTATCTTTTTTTTTTTTTTTGCTCTTATTGCAGAGCGTTTCAATACTACTGTTATTTTTGTTTTAAATTAGCATTTTTCCAAGTTGTTAATTTTTTTAGATTTACCTTTTTTTTTTTCTTTAAATGTGTGTTTGATATTTTAGAACAGAATTAAGTTCTAAAATGTTTTATTTACTTTGCTCAAAAATTTTCCTTTTTTTTTATCTACACTTATTAACTTTGTAATTTTGCATTCTTGCCTCATTTTCTTCTTTTTAGGGATTATTTCCTCTTTTGTGTGCCAGTCCAAGTCAGTTTCAAAGCAAACTACTTCAAAAAATCAAACTTACTTTAATACCAATGTCATAAAACAAACTGGTAAGATAAAGTCTTATCATTGATAATTTATTTCTGTTTGTTAAAATGTACATTTCATTTAAACTGCAAGTCTTGTTTTGTATTCCAGGCCTTAATCTATTTTCGTGCAATCATTGCTCATATGCAACTCATCACAAAGGACATTTTAACATACATATGAGAGTACATACTGGAGAACGACCATTTAAGTGTGACATTTGTGGAAAAGCTTTTGCTCAGAAGACTAGCTTAAGGAGGCATTTTTTATCACATGCCAACACATATGTTTAAATTGTTACTGACTTTTTTACATGTCTCATTGTTTTAAAGAAATAAAAAAAAATAGTTTTGAAATGAATTTGTTTTATTTTTATGTATACTCTCTTATATGTGTGCATTTTTACGTTATCATTGTTTATAGTTTTTCTAAAGATTCAAGCAATTTACCTTAATAGCAAACAAGAATAATGTTTATGTAACTTATTTTCATTTCTAATAAGTATCTATTTTTTTTATGAACATTGTAATTTAATCATAATTATGTGTAAAGATAATTTTGATCTTTGATCAATTCTTATCTTATGTTATATTTTTTCCATTATTGCTAATTTTGTATGCTATTTTCTTAATAAAAAATAAATTTTTAAGCATATATAATTAATTTAATTAAAATAGATATAAATAGAGTAAGTATACATATTTTATTTCATATATATTTTATATTTCCACATTTTTTTTGTTTTATTACATAATTATTATTATATGGTGGAATGCAAATAATCAGTAATGTTAAGTACATGTAGCTCAACTCTCTCTTGCTCATTCATGTAGATTGTAATGAAACATAAAAAAAATTAATTTGTATTCTATTTATCTTGGCGTGATTAAACAATTTGCACAATTTTTTAATTGATTTACTGTATTGCTCTTTCAATCTTTGCTTGGTAAATTACTACATTTGGTGACCATAAATTCTGCTCCCACTACTTCTACAGAATGCTCATAATTTTTTAACTCACATTTTTAAAACTTTGGTAATACCTTACTGTTAAGGCAAAATATGTTTCAACTTAAGATGTAAATTTTCAGCCAATGAAATGATAGAAAATCAGGAAATTTCTACAGTTGGTGTAAAGACTTCATCTTTATGGAAAAACAAAACTGAACGGTGGTTTTCAAATCTTGAAGCCCCCAATTTCCGATTCCATATATTTCTAAATTTTTTTCATTGTTGCAGCTTTAGATAGAGGAACTTATATTAATGTGTCAGATTTAATTTAAAATCTTTTTAATGAAGGATCTTATGATGCTTTTAAATAAAACAGATTAATCAATTTTTTTATCAGAAACTATGTGTTGGAAAACTCTTTTATCTGATATGACTTAAGGAAATTTAAAACCTTCACTGTTGTATTATAAAATGTGGCAACACTTGCTGCTCTGGAAAATTTCTAATAACATTTTTGAAATGTTATAGTTACAGCACCTACCTATTAAAACTCAATTTTGGCTATTAGCATGGATAATATTGGAAGGCTAGCATCGATAGCCATTAACAATAAAAGATGTCCAGTTTGAACCACATGATTCCTTCTCAGTAAGGTATGTGCATTTATAAATGTGTGTATAAATTAAACAATATGTTTAATAATTTGTATTATTTGTTTGAATATTTTGGTTTAGTTTCTGAAACTTTTTAAAGAAATATCATCTCTAAGGAATTTATGTACTATAATAATAATTGTGGGGGGGGGGGGATTCTTATGTATGTGTGTTTGATGCTTCAACTGTGTTAAAAATATATTAATGGCATCTCTGTTCATAAATAAATTCAAACTGTACTTAAAATGTAAAATTTAAGATTGCCTTTAAATTATGAAAGCATTTTTAGAATTTCAAATGTGCCTTTATTTATTTATTGTAACTTAAAAATAATGAATGGTGTGTATAATAAATTACATATACCTGTTTGTTTCATTGAGAAACATACTTAAAAATGGGAAATTTAAGAAATTATTTAGATATAGCATAACATCCTACTTGAAACTTCAAAAATTTAATGTAGAAAAAATAAATATTCAAAATTCTTAATGGAGTCATTCTATATTTACCATGTATTATAAATTTTCAGATTGATTGATTATTTATTTAAAAAAAATATTATTTGATTGTGTTTCAGCTTATATGTTTCTTGAAATTTAAATCTAGTACTTATATACATATATAGATGTTTTTAGTATTGATTATTTTTAAAATTACATTCTTACTAACCAAAAATTACTGAAATAATTGTTTTTGCTAAATACCTATATATATGTATATTGAACTTTCCCCCACTTTATATGTAATGTTGCATTTTTTTTTTATTTTTATAAAAATTCTTTATTAAAATTTACTTTGTTATGTAAATTATGATTAAAATGAAAAACAAAATTTCAAACATTATCAGATTCTATTGAACTCCAAAACTTCTTATCTTTTCTTCAAGTGATATTTTTAAAGAAATCTAAATGTTTTACTGGATATTTTTTTCAATATTAAAAAACAATTTTTAATTTTATTTCTTTGTAACATAATCCTAAGAAAATTATTAGAAATTATAAATCTTTCTGATATGTGGAAGGGGTGGTTTAAAAAATGTGAATATTTTGTTCGCAAACATATTTTTAACATTCTATTTACCATATTTATCTTTCAGAAAAAAATGGTCAGCTTACTATGGATAAAGTATATGGTTCTATGTCATTTAAGGAGAAAATGTTGACAATACATTCCTGCAATTTTTGTTCCTATGTAACATCTCACAGGGGTCACTTCAACACCCATGCGAGAACGCATACTGGAGAAAAACCATTTATGTGTGGAATTTGTGGAAAAAGCTATACTCAAAAGAATAATTTAAAACTTCACATAACCGTAAAACATTCTAATCAAAATAAGTGACTGAAATCGATTTTCATAGGAATCCACTGATGTATATTCAAGATATAAAAAGACATGTCTTACCTTCATTTTTTACTTGAAATTCTTGCTAATGTACTTAGTGAAACTATACAATTTTAATTGAATAAAGCAATTATTATTGAATCTTGTACTAAACTTTTTGAATATTTTAAATGCATTAGTAATTAGAAAAGAAATTTAGTATTCTTATTCAGTAAAATATGTATTTGTTATTTAAAAATCAAGCAGCATTGTATATAATATAAATTTTGTTTTCTTGATAATGTGTAAATTTTGTTTTGTTTTTCATAATATGTTAATGTATAAACTTTCACATTCTTTCATTGTAGAAATAAGGATTTTTTCTGATTTGTAAAATGATGTTTATCTGCTTGACTGAGAAAAATATTCGTTTTTAATGTAATACTTTTAATATGTTTGTAATTGTGGGGGTTAGTTTCAAATATTTATTACAAATTTTAGTGACATTAAGTCTAAACCATCATTTTTGATAGATTTGTATAATCACATTTTACTGTTTATTATAATTCAATAAATAAAATACTAACTATCTCTATATTGCATTTATAAAGTAGAATTTAAGGTAAAACTTTTTACATTCTTATATTTGACTTATTTTGTTTCAACTGTTATTAGTAAGGCCAAAGAAAGAGGTTTTTTGACTAAACATAAATATTCTAAGCTTGAAAAATTAATTCCAGCATTACAAAATTCATATTGTAATGTAAACTCCATAGTAATTTAATAGATTTTTTTGAGTACTACTAGTTATTTCAGTATTGGAATAAAATTAAATATTTAATCATAAACCAACACTTTGAATAAATTTCAGTATATTTCTTGTAGTTAATTGTGGAACTTTTATGAGACAGTTCCTGAGATATATCTGGAAAATGTTTTGCTTAATATTGTAATATATTTATACATGTTTATAATGTTGTTTGTATTTGCAGACACCAAGCAACTTATTGCCCGTCAAATACCAGCTGGAAGATTTAAAACATCTGGAATTCTTCTCCACCTGTGTAGTTATTGCACTTATTCTACCCCATATAAAAGCCATTTGGTAACTCATTTAAGAAAGCACACTGGAGAACGCCCTTTCTCATGCAAAGTTTGTGGGAAAAATTTTACTCAGAAGCAACATCTTTTCACTCATCAAATAACTCACATGAAATTGAAACAAAAGCTCTAATGCAAACAACTAGAATTGTACTTTGAGTGATGACAACTTAATATCAAATATTTATGTACTGTTCTGAAGTTCTATGACATACATTGAAATATATGTTGATCGGTAGCATACACAAGTGTTTAAAATATGATTCAATTTTTTAAATATATATATATAAGTAATATTGATCTTAGTTTAAGGCTTTTTTAAAAAAAAAATATTGTGATTACTTTTAAATAAAAATAAAATAATTACAAAGCTTTGTAATTATAGAAAATAATAAATTTTCATCCACATCTCTTGTTTTATTACCTTTTTTTTAATTTGTAGCATTGTGGCAGATCAAACTACATTGTTTACATAGCAATCTTGTAATAAAGTGTTTTATCATATCAAATTCCAGAAATTTTTGTTGATTTTCATTTTGTTAAATAATCAAGATAGTTAATTCTCAATCAGTAAAAATTTTTTGATATAATTGCCTAATTCAACTATCGATACTTTTTTGTTAAACACATACTAGTGATTAATTGTTTAAAATTTTATGATTTGTGTCATCCTATTTTATTTAGATCACAAATAATAATTTGTGGAAATTTGCCATTGCCATGCAGTTAATAAGAAAGTACAGAATGTTATGTATTTTTTGTAGTATTTATTTCATTATTTCTAGGATACGTATAAAATTTTCTTTATGTGACATATAGTATAGTGTATTTTTTGAGTGAGTGTCCCAATTTGCTGAATTTCTTATCTATAAAATTTCCCATTAATTAACCATGAATGTAATGAGTCAAATTCAGCAGCCTGAGAACAGTTGCCAATTGTGGTTGAACTGTATTTAATAAGTTTTCTTCACAAAATAAAATGAATTAAAAATTAGTTTTAAAAAAAGCATATATGTTTGTGTTTGGTAATTGTATTCAAGTCTATGTTTGTTGGAAAAATTGATTGAAATGTAATAAATAGCAAAACAAATTTATTTTAGAATACTTTTTTTAAAAAAAGAAAAGGAATAATCAGCTTTATGTCTCAATTACATTGTTTTAATGTTGTAATATATTTCATTTTTATCTGATAAAAAATAAAAAGGTAAAAAGTAAGTTACAAAATTAAAATAGTTAGGTTAAAAGCTAGTTTCAGTGGAATGGGGAACCTGGCCCTAATTTCAAATACCAAAGACTTGGTTTTATGCATTGACGAACTTAAATAGAAACCATAATAAAATATACCTCTTTATCAAAATGAAAATTCAGTATTTTTGTCATTTGTAATATTATTGTCACTAAGCAAAGTGTATTCTTGACATTATATAAATATTTATAAAAATCATCTTTCTTTCAAAAGTCTTAGTAAATCATTGATGTATCTTTAAAAAATGACTTCTGCTGATCAAATAATTTGTTTGCATTAGTATTTCTTATGCATTTGTTGGAAATTTGCATCCGATACTGAAACTTTCTCACAGATTTGTTAATTTCATTAGTAAGCTTGGAATAAGAAATATTGAGTTCAATTTATATTTCTTGAGATGACATTAGATTATATTATTAGTATTGTAAAGTAGAAATTTATTTCATCTCAGAATAAATCTTATAGCTAGTTTGTATAGAATTTAAATAGTGCAGTAGTGATTATTATTCTGTTTCATGTTATCTTCATGAAGCAAATAGTCAAATGTAAAAAAAGAAATGTTCCAAAGAAATGAAATGTAACTCAGCCATTTCATTTAAAAATTGCTCAATATTTTCATGTTAAAATGAGAAATATTTGTGTACTTCGGGGAAAAGTTCATCAACATCTTTGTCAAACTACTGTTATAATCTAGTTGATGACATATCATCAACAGTTTTATCATAGATAATCACATTGACTGAACTGTATTTCCATGTATTTTGTACTTCATTTGATCTTCATAATTCATCACTCATTATGCGAGAGAATTTTGTTTTTACTTAAGGAGTCTTGATTTGCAAGGTCAGGGTCAGCATAGTTGAATCCTAAGTTTGGGTCCTGATGCCATTTAAATTAATTTTCCTGGAACAAAACTGTTATGCTTTAAATCTGTTGAGGCTCTAAATCATCATGTTAGTGTGGTGTGGAAACTTGGAGAACAAGGTTTAAGTATCATAATAGTCTCTTGACTGTGGCTCAAAATTATGCAATTGCCATCAACTCTCATGTTCTTTCTAAGTGGGATTTTAGTAATCAATTGATCAAGCAAGAGGATTCTAAAATGTTCCAAATTTTCCAATACCATTCAAAAATAAGAAGTGACTATTTGCATAATGTGTAGTCAGCTCCTGTCAATAAATTTAATGGGCTAAAGTAAAAAATTTTTATAATGATGTAATATTGAGGTGAAACCAACCATTTTTGAATATCAATATACATTCTTGAAACAACTATATCATGAACATGTTATATTTCATTTGTTTTTAATCATTCAAAGAATAGATCCTTAATTTTAAAATAATTTGCAATTTTTATGCACTTTCTTACAATTATTATACAACTCTGTTAAATTTCGTATGTAACAAAACTGAATTTGAAACCAGTTTTTGATTTTCAAAACCAGAAATGTCAAATCACTGAAAATTGTCAGTTTTTAATTAGTGTTTATTATATAAATATGTTTAAAGAATAGGATTTCAATAAAATAAGAAAAATTTATTGTGTTTATTTTGCTTCTATTAATTAAGTATTAATAATGATTTCAATTATACCTTATTTTACTATTTAAAATATTTTTATTACTTTTAATTATTATTATCATGGATGAATCTATAGTTAATTACAGTTATGAAAGTTTTTGTATAGATAGTAATATATTTTTAAGTCAGGCAAGTGATTAACTTGTAAGGGGATGTAATTTTGGAGAATATGTGAAGAAAAGTTATACTCAAATTGGGAAAACACTTGATGCTTCATTTAAAAACAGAAATTGTAAGCATATTGTTGAACAATTGAAATTAATTAGATTAAAATAATTGACTTAAATTTTCATGCAAGTTGATATAGTAGTACAGTTTTGTTTTGACTGGAATTGTCATTTTAAAATTAGGAGTCATATTCTCAAATAAAGGTGATTAAAATTATATTTATTCTTGGCTGTATAGTAAAACTTGTAATTTACCAAGATTTTCCCTGCATGAAACGAATGTATAATTACAAATATATGCAATAAATTGCATTAAAGATTAGTTTGAGAATATAAATGTTACTTAAAACAATCTATGATGTAAAGTAACTCAAATAGAATTTTTATTAATGTAATTATTTCTAATTTGGTAATTTTTGACTAAAAAGAATATATATTTTCTCTAGGAAATGGAAAAAGACTGACAGGAGAAAATTATACTGTTTCTTCAAATCACATCCTGGTATCTAATGCTTTGGAAGAATTGGGGATGCCAAATAGAGTCCGTTTCTTTAGCTGTGCCATTTGTAGTTATTATTCATATTTAAAAAGTGATTTAGTTAAGCATTTAAGAAAGCATACTGGTGAAAAACCTTTTGTTTGTAAGTCTTGCAGTAAAGGTTTCACCCAGAAACATAATTTAGTTACTCATGAACGAAAACATTAGTGAAAATTTATATATGTGTAGAATTCTTTTTATTTTTAGTAATTTTTATTATAAAAAGTAATAAGTATCCAATATTAGTAGTAAAGGCCATTTTTAATGAATTAACTCAATATTTTTCTCAAAGTAAAAGAATTTTCCTTGTATTTATTAATTGCTTTTTTTTTTTTAAAGTATTATGTATTGTGAGAGAGAAATGAATATAAAATTTATCAAGTTAAGTAAGACTGAAAAAATGGATATTTCTTGACAGGAATTGATTAACGAACTGGTGTAGTTTTCTAAATGAGGGATATTTCATCCCTTTTTAATAAGTTCTTTTAAAAAAAAAATTTTTTTTTAAACGTTTCTTTTACACCAATGTGTTCAAGAAATCATTTTAAGTTGCTTTTTAATGATAATTAGTATTTTAAAAATGTCAATTATTTCTAATTTTATTTAGATAAGAATAAGTATTGAATAATTATTAAATGCTCAATAATCTATATTTTAGGTTTAAACTAATGCTATGCTAAATAAAAATGAACATTTTCTGAAAATTCAGAAATTTTTTTTCTATATAACTTATAAGAACACATACATTAACTACACATCTGACACAAAACCCTATATACAGTGAACCACAAAAGTGTTCGTACACTTGTAATTTCCAATAAAATTTTAATTTTGCGATTAATAAAAATTAATGTATCGGAATTTTAATTTTTTTATATCTGCAACTTGTTCTTAATGGAGTGACATAATTAATTTTTTAAAAATAGTATAACTATTATTTTTAAAAATTAATAATCAAAAAGCTACTAAAAATTATGCCACAAAAGTCTTCGTACACTTAACAAAAATCTCAACATAGCTTTAAATATTGTATTTCTTTCTTAATTTGATAATTAGTAGGATATATTTAAGTGCCCACAGAGCAACTCTTAAACGTCTTGATATAGATTTAATTAGTTTTTTGTAATTTCTGCATCAATTTTCTTCCATGCTTCTGTGATTATTGTTTTTACTTCCCATTATGTGTTTATATGTCATGTTTTCGTTTCAAATCAAATTCTCATCAAATATATTCTACTGGGCTAAATGAAGTGATTGAGGAAGTGTTTTCAGATTTTGGGGACAGTTATAGAGGCACCAGCGGTGTACATTGAGAGGAGCAGTGCGATTGGTGTCATTATCCTGTTAAAAAGTGAAGTCGTCTCCTATATCTAAATTTTGGGCGGATAATTTTAAATTTCTCTTTGAAATATTTAAAAAGAACTCATGATTCACAATACCTTAAAAAAATATCAAATTACCTAATTCCGAGGCCGATTTACACCTCCATCTCCATGCATATAAATTCATGGTAAAAAATTTATCATTTACAAACTATTATGTGCCCATCAGAACCAAAAGTGTTTAGTTTTCTGTCATCCCAAACAATTTGCTGTCAATTTTGAATTTTCTGAAACTTAATCCAAAGAATCTAATTGGATCAATGAACCATGGAAGTGGAAGTGTCTTTGCTTTTGAGTGTAAATCGGCCTCAGAATTAAGTAATTTGGTATTGTGAATCATTAGCTCTATTTAAATATTTTAAAGAGAAATTTAAAATTATCCACCCAAAATTTGGATATTGGAAGCGATTTTATTTCTTAACAGGATAATGACGCCAAGCGCACTGCTCTCAATGTACCCCGCTGGTTCCTCTATAACTGTCCCCAAAATCTGAAAACACATCCTCAATCACTTTATTTAGCACAGTTGAACATATTTGGTGAGAATTTGATTTTAAAAAAAAGATAACATGACATATAAACACATAATGGGAAGTAAAAACAATAATCAGAGAAGAATGAAGAAAAGTCAAAGCAGAAATTACTAAAAACTGATTAAATCTATACCAAGACGCTTAAAAGTTGCTGTGGACACTAAAAGAAATACAATATTTAAAGCTATGTTGAGATTTTTGTTAAGTGTACAAAGACATTTAGTGGCATAATTTTTAGTAGTTTTTCGATTATTAATTTTTAAAAATAATAGTTATACTATTTTTAAAATTTTATTAATTTTGTCATTCCATTAAGAACAAGTTGCAGATATCATAAAAAATTACAATTCCGATATATTAATTTTTAATAGTCGAAAACATTAAATTTTATTGAAAAATTGCAAGTGTACAAACACTTTTGTGGTCCACTGCATATATATCTTTCTTTTATATTTTTATTCAAAATTCCGTAATTAATAGCATGTATTTTACTCATTCAATTACTTATTGTGTAAGGTGTAGCATATATTACAAAAAGTAATATCTGTCAAAATTTCTATTCTCTATGCTTTTTTGTAAGATATTTAAAAAATACCTTGCTTTTTAATATCTTTTATGTAATATGCTTTCTAATTTATAAAATGGAAATGTCTTCAAGTTTAACATGTTTATTTATGCTTCGTAAATATCTTTTTATAAAGAATATTGTAAAAAGTAACATTATAATGAACAATAAAATATTTGAAAGAAACTGTGTAAATCTGGTGAATAATATACTTCATATTAAATTAAATACAGCTGTATTTTTTAATATATTACATGTTAAATAAATCATCTGAAATTATATGTTATAAAAATTTTAAATGCTATTGATTTTAAATTTCGGTAGTGGGTATGTAATTTATAGCATTGCATAATATGGCTGATTTAGTCATAAGTAATATTTTTAAAAAAATCGAATTTTTTACTATTTTTCCTCGTTTTTATTTATTAAATTTTTTTCCACTCAGGAGTATTTGTATATAATTCATTATATTTTTATTTTAACGATTTTTTAAATTTTAATTGTAGAATTTATATTCCTGATTTCTGGACCATTTATTGATCTACATTCTCATACTGACCTAAATTCTGGTCAATTTTAAAATACTGTTGTTGGATTTTCTTTTTATTAGGTTTATTTTAATTAAAACTGAATATGTATTTTAATTTTTCACACACAAGCTCAAATAAAAAACCACTAAAATCTTACGAACCTGCTTGATTATATTTTCCTTTAAATAAGAAAATAAATTATGAGTAAAGTAATTGTGCATTTTATTTACATATTTTCTTAATTTTGCATGTATTATTACATTTATAATTTACATAATTTCTGTTAAAGTTAAGACAGTTTTAATAGGAAACTTTATTGAAAAAAAATTATCGTGTGTTTGTCAAATAATACAAAACTGAATCCAAGCTTAGAATACGTTGCAGGACAATCAAAAAAAATTTCTAGCATTATAAATTTGGATGGTTATAACAAATCCATTTATCATACTACATCTTTAAAATTTAGAAGTATCTTATGACCATGCAACCTTCCAATTTTTAAAATTAAATATCAGCTCAGTATTACAGTCTAAAAGACAAAGTATGAAATGAATTTTTAACAAGAAAGTGTCGATTGATTCAGAGAAGGGGAAAAAGTACAAAACAATGTGTTGTTGTGTGTAAGGTATTGAAGTTATGTAATGTTTTTTCTGAGTCTGGGCCCCCCCCCCACCTTATTTTCAAAAAATGTATCATTAATGGTAGCAGTTTGTAATAGAGGAGTAAGATCTTTCAGTTTGTTTTGATCTAAAATGTTTTAGAGTTTTTCTCTGTTTTTTGTATTTTTAATGAAAAAAGAATATTTGATAGTTTCTGATGTCATTTAGATGGTCGAAAACTGCGAAGTAAG